>VWYP01034551.1:5691-24285 GCA_013400435.1 Pycnonotus jocosus | reverse complement strand
TAGGGCTTCATTATGAGAAAGACTTGTTTGCCCTTGCATCTTTTCCCAGCTGTATATACTTGTTAGCAATATGTGTTCATGACACCCAGACTGGAAACATCCACAACACTGAATTAGTGACTTCTTTTAAAAACATTGTTCTGCTACCCTTATTCTGCAAGAACTTCCTCCGTATATTCATTCACAAGACAGCTCTGCTATTGCATTGTGTAACTAAATCAAGAGCTAGTCCTCTATGTTTTTATTGTGCTTCATATTCATACAATTGGTGGTAAATGAGCAGTACAGAGAAGTGACACAGCAGGCATGGTTGGGACCTCTCAGGAGACCAGTGCAACAGCAGGAGCTACCCAGAAGGCTGGATGTGGTGATCCTTTGCAGCCAGGCTTCATTAGCATCCACGTGTCACACCAGGAGCTGTAACAGTGACTTAGGCTCTTTCTATCAAAAGAATGCTGCTATATAACCTTCACCTTCACCAGAACAGAGCTGACTGCTCGCCTCAGAAAGCTAAGGTGTCTGCTGGTGTTGGTTCCTAGCCTTTAGCCCAAGCAGGCATGTCACTTCACAAAGCCTCCAGGGCTCAGGCCATGGACATGCTTCTGCTGAGGACAGTCAGCAGAAGCTGGGATCAGTTTCCATTTGAGTTTAAAATTGTTTGCTTTGGACTGGGGACACAGCAAGAGCTATTAAACCATCAACAGACCCATTTCACCACATGCACCCATGCCCTCCCCTCCAGAAAAGCTCGCCTATGGCCAGCATGGCTGTGAAATGCCCTGTCTCTGCCACTCGAGGAGCATCCCCACGCCCGGGCTCATCAGCACAATGCCAGTGCTATGTGGGCTGACAGTGAGGTGGAGTGTGTTGGGCTGGGGCATCAGAGCACAACGGGTCATAGCAGGCTTCCTGCTTCAATTCCCCTTTTATCAGTAGATCTGCCTCTACCAAGTCACCCAACCAGCCACTGTCAAGACTGTTAACTTTCCTTCAGAGTACTTAATTTAGTAAATAAAAAATGGTAATTAAATCAACATTACGTAATGTGTTTCTGATTTGTAATCTCATTTAAATCAATTAATTGACTCAATCTTTGTTTAGTTTTTAAAGTGCCCTAGTTAAGAAGTGAAGCTCTGGAAGTACATTCAGTTTTTATACAGTTGAAAGAAATTCAAGGACCTAGACGCACTAATGAGAATGAAAATAGCAATAGGCATAGTAAAATTTTCAGCTTTATATCCCATGCATAGATTTATCTTTTTAATTTAAATTCCTTTATTTGTTTATGTGACATAAGTCACAACACTTACTTATTCAAAATATTGCTTATACAATTTATAAAGACCATATGTTGCTCATATTGAAAACTGAACAAATTTCTCCAGCTGTGTTATAAGTAGTGCACGGAATATATACATATCTATGTATGCACACACACGTGCACACACACATCTTTTTAAGCTAAGAAAAGGGTTACATTTTTTCATGGCCTGAAACAAATATTTCCCGTACCTCCTAGCATTAGTTGAGCTCCTTTTTGACATGTACATTAAGAAGAGATTTACATAGGTATCAAACCACATGTGGATGAATGTGAAAGAATGACACTTCTTTCCAAAAGCTGGATTCAGTAGGAAAGGATGATATACGAATGCTTAATTTTCTCCATCTGGAGGATACTGTGGATAATACTATAGTCAAAAATATTCAGAAGTTGCTTTTGGAAACCAAGAACACCTTGTACGTTATGTTTCATAAAGGGCTTTTCAACTGATTCTTCAGAAAATCAAAAGCAAAATGCAGAGCACAGTGGAATATTTATTGTAATGTTTAGGGAAGGAAGAAATTGTATGGTATATTAATTTAAAAGTTCATATTTGCAAACAAATAATAGGAATTTCCTTGCATATACCTTCAGCTAAATAATAACTGTCCACTTTGTTCTATAAGACAGAGTTGATGTATATGCAATGTATATTGCTGAGATCTTTACAGAATCACAAAATCATTTAGGTTGGAATAACCTCTGAGATTATTGAGTCCAACTTCTGATCCAAGTCCACCATGTTAGACTGACCATGGGACTAAGAGTCATTTCTCAAACACCCCCAGGGATGGTGACTCCATCACTTCCCTGGGCACCCCATCCCAGTTTCTAATCAACCTTTCTGTGAAGAAATTCTTCCTAACATCCAACCTAAACCTGCTGTATGGATTCTGATTTCAGAGAAGCCAATGTAGATTTTACCACTGAGTCCCATGCGATCAGGATTTCATTTTCTGTTGAACTGTAGAGCAGTAAAGCAAAAAGAGTTCAGGGAGATAAAATTTACATTTCCACTACATAAGACAACATTTTTAGGCCAGGGATAATGATGACAGGACTAAAAAAAAAAATCAGTGTTGTTAACATGAGTCACGAACAAAGGTTGTTAAAATCAATGAAAAGTTGCTCCAGCAAGTTTTGGATGAGGCACTTTATGGTAAATTACAGTTTAAACGAACAAAAAAAAGAGTGTAGTTCAACAAATACCGTAGGACAGATCTGCATTTTTTTCTTCCAAGTGCATTACATTCTCCATTAAATCATACAGTAATAAAAGACAGATTCCTCAGCAGTTCAGAAATTTATATTTGGATGCTATTTAACTTACTTCTAAGAGACAAGGGGCTTAAGGAATGCCATAGTTCTGTGGATCCTCAAGTAACACCTTTTTTATCAGAGATCTTTGTGAAAACAACGTCTCAAATGGAAGTATATATACATGTTCTTTCTAAAGTGGGTTTAATTTCATCTGCTGTAATCTAAAAGTTCATAGACGAAATATGCACCACTTTGCCTCTCCACACACACACACACACACACATATACAATTTAAACAAACTAATCATGACAAAAGAAAGATTAAATCTATTAATGGAGACTAAGTAGGTAATATACAACTAATGGCTGAGAAAAATCACACCAGCTTCTCAGGTAGTGGTTCAAAGCTTGATTGTAACTGCACATGTGCTCACAGGCAACATGTTTACACACAAGATTGTAACAAACAATGAGAAAGTACTGAAGCAATAGTGATAAAAAAACTATGACCTACAAATTTGTTTTCTCTCTACTTTGACCTTTTACAGTAATAAAAATTAGAAGTACCTAGTCATATGATATACCCCAGGAGAATTTAAAATGCAGAACTCACTAAAGCATACAAATGTATGATCAACTCAGTTTTGAGTTTGGGCAGTGATGTTCTGCAATAAATGCAGGGAATTATTTATAAAGCATGTAACTTATAAAGAAAAAAAGTTATCTTGGTTTAATCTATGTAAACCATGACTTTCAAGTTTAAAACAAAGGAATTTTCAAGAACACTTTTCGCACAGGTTTCTCATCTCCCTGCTAGCAACAGTACTGCTGTTGCAGTCACATTGGTCAAAAGGTATTAAAAAAGTATTAAACCCTATGTGATTATATTCACTTCTGCCTGGCCAACATAACTTTGGAGTTTTGTGACTAATAGCACATGGCAGCATCTGTTTTGAAATTCTATAATTTTCACTGGATATTACACATCACTTCTTTTAACTTCCTTAATTTCTAATTTTCTTAACTTTCATCCTAATCATCTACATAGGTGAAGTTCCCTGACAGGGACTATTGTACCTGTAGGTACAACACCAGCTGCAGTATTGATTTAAAAATATGCCTGCCCATTCATTATACAGCAGAGGATGCTTTTGCTTTTTCAATTTTGTTTTATTTACAAAAGTTGGCACGTGTTCTTGCAGTACCTAAGAGTATTTTATACTTGAAAAAAGGATACTACTTTTTATCTAAAAAAACCCACATGTATGGATTCAAATTCCAAGGCTTTCATTTTTATTGCTTACTAGTTGTTGGAGTTTTTTTGCAGGAGTAAAAATTGAGTGCCAATTAAGGGGGGAGTCGGGGGGAGAATGAGGGAGAACAAAAACCCTGACTCAAATTATTGCTGCACCTGGTAATTTGCCAGTGTCTTGAGTACTATTTAACCATCCACTGTTTCTAAGGCTTATTTTCTTACTATTGCTCTATCACAGCAGGACCTTGAGAAAGTTATCAAAACTGGTTTGGTCTGCAGCTATAAAATAAGTCTTTGGAGTTAAAAAACCTTGTACACATTTACTGAAAATGTATCAGTAACTCAAGTTTCAGTCTGTGTATAAATCAAAAGGAGTTGTACCACCCAACAGCTTCAACACATGAAGACAGAATGAGTTATCTTAGATATTCAACATGTCTACTACAACTGCAGATTTAGATTCTTATTAAAGGCCCTTTAGTACTTAACAAATAACTTCCTACTAGCTAAATATATAAAATAAATTCAAACAGAACTTTCCATTTTAATGACCCTTTATATTCATATACCTGTGCATATGTGTGCATGTGCAGAAATTATAAATTCATATATATTCAGGCTTATCTTACTTATAGCCAATGTTTTTGGCTTTGAGAAGGGGAAGTCTAACGGGTTAAATATGCTGACTCTTTTGCGCACTGCTGAAAGAACAGAAATAAATGTGAACAACAGCACTTTCACAATAACATTCCTTGCAGAAATATTTGAGATTTTTCAAAAAACTTTAGAGAAAAAATAGCAACTTTATACTTGCACTGCCCTTATTCAGTGAACAATAGTAGTCATTTTACCTATTGTGCACCCATGTATCAGGTTCAAGATTCAGTTTAATACCTTATGTGTATTCAAGCCCCTTGGCAGCTCTCTTTTCCTGAATAGAGCTGGGTTAAAAACACGTGACCTGAAGGAATTAGATGAGACACAATGTACTGCACAACAGTTCAGTTGTATGCACTGAAATTATGGCAGACTTTTTTATTACTGATTTCAAGTATGTGACCATACTCCAATGGAAACCTGCAAACTCAGATTTTTCTTTACCTTCCTCCTTCTGCCTGTCTCTCCCTGCTCCACACAAATACACAACACACCTTGTGTGATTCTGAAATTAGAACATTATTACAGCTCCCTTTTTAGCCCAGCCTTCTTTTGGTGTGGTTTTTACCAACACTTCAGAGTAGTGTAAAGTCAATCCGCTGCTTGAGCAACTTAAAGTGATTTCAGGAAAGTGCACAATGCCAAGTCTAGACTTCATTCACATCAGCCTAATTTTGATCAGTTCAGTTTTTCACGTAGTTGCTAAAATTTCTATTGATATGCAGATGAGACCAATTGGCTAGTTTGATATTAAATTTTATACTTATGAACAGTTGTCTTAAGCAAATCTCCAAAGCCCCAAAATGCTTTTATCCTTTCAAGCAGTTTTCCAGGAGGTCTTGTACCTCTGAATAACAATTTTATCCCTTTAATGCCAACATAAAAGTGAAGCATGAACAACAAAAGCTTTTTCAGGACAGCAGTATGATATCAGTAATGGCAAGAACATGATTCTCACATGAGATTCACCTTGGCCTAGGGCTGTGTTTCTCCACCCAGTGGTGTGAACGACAGAAAAGCATTGAAGACAGCCCACTACTAAGTCACACATCACACTTGTAAAAAACAAACCAAGAAAAACAAAACAAACAAAAAAAAAGAAAAAAAAAAAGAAAGGGGCACTGGTCCCAGGACACAGTATAGTTCAGTCCGCTGGACAGCAGTCCTCCCAGATTGCTTTCCCCCTGCCCCCACCTCCCCAAAAGTGTGAAGCTGCCCCATAGCAATAAACACTTTTCATATGATGCTCTTCTGTTCAACAGCCCACATTCACTTCCATGTGTGAACAGTGTGTGACATGCCTGCTGTAGAGCAATGCAACATCAGGGCTGGTAACAGAAGCACTCTGCCAGCAGCAAAGCAGCCTCCAGAAACTAAGCATAGACCAGCACACTGTTTGGCCAATTTTTCTAAAGTGATTCTGGCATTAGTCTTCTTACATATACAAACACCAAAATTAAATCTGTGTGTAACAACATTAAATCACATTCCATTTCAGGTCAGTTTGTCTGCTCTAAGTCCAAAGGCTTGTGGCCCCCAGGAAACACTAGCGATATTGTATGGACCCTTTCTTCTATTTTAATCAAATGAACAATGAAATCACTTCCATACGCATAGCTATTGATAACAGCATGATGTAAGCGTTCAGGAGATGGAAACAGCACATGAAGACAGATAGCCATGACAGTAAGAATAAAACTACAAGTTTAGTCTAGAGGTTACCACATTTTGTTAGACAGTATGTGACTGTACATAGGAGACAGCCTGGAAAACATCCCTCTAGGAAGGCTGTTAAACTCTCAAAACTACAGTGTTTTTCATATAGCACTTGGCTGGGTTACAGCAAGTGGACATATCTTTGCATGGTTGTCACCTACACCATTTCAAACAACACAGCACAGTCTAACA
Organism: Pycnonotus jocosus; assembly: GCA_013400435.1. Classification (NCBI taxonomy): domain Eukaryota; kingdom Metazoa; phylum Chordata; class Aves; order Passeriformes; family Pycnonotidae; genus Pycnonotus; species Pycnonotus jocosus. Next base: position 17,881 of record VWYP01034551.1, on the reverse strand, counting down.
TTAAGTTCATGCAGAATACAAGCAATCACATGAGGATCTCTCAGCAAAGGCATATGTCAACACCAAAAGGATAGCTGCCTTTCCAAATGTATTAGCATAAGTCTATTTTAATAAGCAGCAGATGGAAAAAAATGTAATCAGGATGTTGCAGCATTATTAAAAAAAAAAAAAAGACTAGACTAAGCACAAAAATTTCACAGGTCAAAAAATAACAGTTATTAAGTAATAAGGCATGAAAAAAGAAGTGCACTGATTTTAGGTAAATTCTCTGGACTGTATCTTTCCATGAGATTAGTAGAGGAGAGTGACAGAATACTGACATGTTTTTGCACATGTGTGGCTGTCCACAAGCAATCTTTGATGCTAGAAGGGGCATAGTTACCCCATTAAAGAGACTGGCAGCACCATTTACCCAAGATCTAGGTCTATAATTAACTTTAGGCATACTGTATTCTTAAAGATTTAGTGTATTGTTAAATGGTTAAATGGTTAAAGATAACTTGCAACACCTGTATGCACACACTCTTTTCACTGTCTTCTCTTTGCATTGTCTCTCTGCCTTCCTTGTGCCACCACCATATACCCTGGAATATTCTTCAACTCTGCAATTTTTGCAGTGTCCAGGAAAACATTTTTAGTTAAACAAAGTAAAACCACTAAGAGTTGTACAGATTTCTTGCTCATCTGAATGAGAAACAATCCAATGCTGCTTATTATGAAAGGCCTATTGCTGAAGGCATCCTGTAGAAACCCTGTTTTGTTTTACTTTGTTTCTCACCATTACTTTAAAGAAACACCTTCTCTTTAAGGGTGTGTAGGGTAGGGGAGAGGCTGAGAGGACGATAAGTGAGCAGTTTCCTTTGAAGACTGACTGAAATGATAAGCTGTGCTTTGCAATCTGGGCTTTGATGAATCATCTGAACAAAAGGCTTACCCTAAAACTAAGCAATTTTAAAACTCATGGTCAACGGTCATTCTGCGTTTTCGGCTACTTAGTGCTTAGTTTAAAACTTGGAGGTTAAAGCAATAGATGAATATCATTATCATGGTAAGAAACATTACAAGAATAGAAGTGGTAGATATGTTTTTCTGTTTCTGTCTCACAAGACGAGAGAGGCAGAACCATGATCAGGAAAACTAATTTTATTCTGGAGAAAATATATAAAACCATATAGTTCAGGAGTTTTCAGATTTACATTGATGAAGTTTAGCTTCTGTAAAGCGACATACTTATTATTAGACTTTTCCAATTATAAATATTACAGAAAGCCTAATTTTCTTAGTGGTTACAGTAGAGTCATAGATATTAATGTAGCTGTAGACCCAACTGCAGAGATCTGTAGAAGAAAATTCCAAAGGAATTTGACTCCTAAATGCAGTAAAACAGCAAGAGTAAGCAAAACCAAGTTGGGTGAGGAAGTGGAGAGACATAAATTCACAAAACCAAAAGGTTATTATATATCTTTAGCACTTGGAATTCCGTAAGAGGAATTTTAAGAAAGGCTCAGTGCTCCCTGCCTCCATGAACACTTTGTAGAACTATAATCTATATGCTGTTGTGCAAAAATTTCTCTGTATGCCTGTCTCAGCCATGTGGTGTGTACTTTCCATTTAGCCAAATACAGAAGAATAGAAGGGAAACACAAATGTTGGCATAGGTGATTTCAAGCCTTAGTTGTTTGACCTTTTTGTATAAGCTTTTGGCATCTGTGACTTGGCAGGCAGAACGCAGGCCAAGCCAGAACAAAGAGGAAGACAGGAAGCAGAAAGCTGGCCATGTCTCCTTGGCAGTCAGCATTGCAACAGGGTGAAAAACCACGTTGTTGCCAAACCAGAAACAGTGGGGGAAGCCCAGACAGTTGGCAAGTCACATACGGCTGTATTGTAGATCCTAAACACTAAATGCTTGATAAACTGAAGTGCTATACCAGAGCCTAATCTACTTAAACTCTCTTCTGCTCTACAGGGGAATAATTCATTTGCCCTTGTTTATGTGTTTTCTAAGGAACTCACATAGCATTGTTACTATCATCTATGGGCTGGCAGGGTAAAATCTTGCTGCCACTGTATGAGAATAAGCTTTCAGCATCTTTCTAAAGAATCCACTAGGACACTACTAGAGCATGGAATCCCCTCCACACACGTTCCTGTTCTGCCCCCAACTCCCACCCCTGAGGATCTAAGCTTCCAAGTACTATCAGGATGCACTGGCAGCAGATTGCCAGTTGTGGCAAACTGCATTTACCACTTTGAAAAGAGTTTTTTAATTCTTGCCATATCACCTGAGCAGTATTATTTCACATCCAGCATTTGCCCAAACACTATGCAAACATTCAGCTTCAAACCTAGGCTGAGAAAATGGCTTTGGTTTTGCATACTCCTAAACACCTGAACAAAGGGAGGTTGTTTTGGACTTTTCTGCAGGTCCAGCTCCCACCCTAGGCACAGAATTGGGTCGGTCACTTCCAGCCCTGTGCTCTGCAGATTGCTGCAAGCTGTTGCAGCCTGAGACAGGGTAGCAGTGGTGCTCATTGCCTCGAAGGAAGAGGTGGGAACATGGCCAACATGTGCAGAGGCAGGAATACTATAGAAATTTCCTCAATTGGTTAGTCAAGGTTTCCTGCACATACAGTGGACCACAAATTTCAAAGGGGATATGACAGAGTGTGGCATATGTTGCTCTGCTACCCAGGAAGGTCTGGCTCCCTGCTAGACATAGAGATTGTCTTCCACATAGGAGACCCTCAGCAGCTGTATAGGGACTCTGCTCTCCCATAGTGGTACAAAATCACCTCATGCCAACCTCAGCTGTTTAGGAGGCTTTTTCATAGAGAAAAAATAAATTTGATTTTGTCCCCAAATATCACCCATGGTTCAGTAAAGCCTTGGGAAGGGAGGCAACAGGGGGGTTTGCATTTATACAGATCTTTATTTACCAATAATCCATTAAGGTACTGTTGTCAAAGATGACTGATAAACAGTCTCTTTGTAGGTGCAGAATGTATTTCTCACTGCCTTTCATAACTTTCATTCCTGTGGCCAGGTTTTTACTATCTTGATTACATGTTATTTTAACACCAATGAATTACAAAGCATAGTTTTTTAAAATGTTGATTCTGCCTTTGGGCCATGACCAACCTTCTCACAGATTCCCATGGCTAAATAAAGGAGAAAATAGAGATACCACTAATCATAGTCTTTTGCCACCAAACTGAATTGTTATTGTTCATTAAAAAGCCAAAATCTATTAAAAAGTTTCATACTACTCCCAAAAGCCCTCTATTCTGTACTGCAATTACATTCTAATCACAGCAACAATGCTGAGCAACTGACTTCCTAATAAGCAGGAGAGCACTTCAGGAAAACAGATAATTCCAATTTATCAGCAAAATGGATTGATTGATTGATTGATTGATAGAAAGTAACATGACTACAAACTAAAAGCAATGATCACTTCCTACAATAGGAGTGTAAGAAAACATCTTGTGATCATGCAAGACAAGAAGCTATTCTGGATTCCTTCAGTAATCAATTGTACGGGATTCTATAACTAAACTTTATTCCCTTCCTCACAGCTAATCCTTATAGCTCAACAGGTTGCAGAGATCCTAGCTTATGCCATTAGTGTTTAGTGTCTGCTTTTGCTGACCTTCTTCAATTAGTTTTTTAATATATTTATGCTGTTATACCTTAGTATTTACTAACTTAATCACACTTATATGATGTCTACTATAGACAAGTAAATTCACTTTTTTAAAAAATGCATTTAAGATTAGTTCACTTCAATGAAAATTGGGAAAAGACAAATCAGTAGGAAGAAGCTCTTGTTTTTCTTATGGCCTTTCACTCACATTTACAAACTTTCTGGAATCCATTAAAAAATTATTTGGTTAACTTCACTGAGTTGTTTTTGGGCCATAACACACCCATTTAAAAACTTTCTGGTAGACTATGCCCTCAGTCTCATCACTTTTGTATCTACTTACATACCTTCCCTTCCCTCATTTGAAGTTTAAAGCAAAAATACTTCAATCAGCCCCCAACAAGTTTCTGCACGTTAGAACATTAGAAACTGTCTTTAACCAGTCATCCCACTGCCTCACACCAGTATATCCTGGCCCCACACACAGGGAAACCGAAGCTGAATGCTCTGTGGGGCAGAGACTATCATCAAGACTGCTGTGGGACTATCAAAAACCTTCATTCTGCTGCTGTTACTGCATAATTATCAGCAATATGTGGCTTGGCCTGGAAATACAAATGTCAAAATTAAAGCAGACAAGACAGCTTCTTCTTGGCTGCTCATCCAAGTTTCATAACTAAAGTCTCAACATACTTTCAAAAAAACAAAACAACCAACAATCAGTCCTACTCTTCAGTTTGTCCAAATAGAAGGGATCCTTTGAATCCTGAAGTCTAGCACCCCTAGAGAACATGCTAATCTGATTCTGTGACTGTGCTTACTCTGTGTTGCCTAGCTCCTGAATACAGAGCCCTCCAGAGCAGGCACAGCCCCTTTGACATGGTCTGATCCCTCACAGAACTGCAAGGGACTGAGGAAGGACTTCACCTTTTCGCCTTTCAAAGTCACATTTTTCATTCCTGCAAAATGCAAAACTTATTAGAGAAAGTCACTTTAATTTATTTGATAGTCAGTGGAAAGATTTTATCTAATGTGCCTTTTTATATTATAAAACACTTACCAATTTCATAAAGCCAGCTAACTCATCTTGTTCTAAAATACTGTAACCTCCAGCATTCTGGAGTTTTCAGGAAAGGCTCTTTGGTTTCCTTTGCTATCCAAAGCTGAATAATGCTTGTGATTGGAAATTATTTTTCTTCTACTCTATGAGTACAATTACTGCAGCTATCACACAATTATTGCAATTATAGTTGTAAAGACTGCTGTTCAGAGCTATTCTCTGTAGCACCATTTTGCAGCACCAGGAACATTTGTCTTTTCAAATGATCACCACCAGCACAAATGTCCTTTTGTAGCTCTTTAAGTGATTTCATTTCTTTCCATTAATATCCTGTTACTTGCTTTGGGAAAAAGCTAAGGAGACAGGCCCCAATTAATATATACTTTTAAAGCAAAAGCTTTTAGTGAAGCCAGAGCTAAGGCATTTTAAAACAGGAATTGACACTTCCCTTTACAACAGCCTAACATTTTCAATGTGCCTTGCTAAATGGATAGAAAACCCCCAAAATACTTCAAATCTGTGTTTCATAAACTGTACTCTAAGAGAAGCAGCAATAAAGTTTATTGCAGACCTAAAGTATCTGCATAAACCCGGTTAATTGAAAAGTGGGTGGAGAGGGCTGCCAAATTAAATGTTTACATTAGCACAGCTGTATTGTAAAAACATTCTGCCCCCTGTGCTTTGTAATTATAAGATATTTCTGGACTGTGTATCTCTGCAAAGTTTATCTCTACTGCCAAGAGTGTTTTGGCACAGAGTGTCTGCAATTTTTGGCAGCCAGAGAGCTCTCAGCACAGGCAGTATCTAAAATGGCTGCCAAACAGTTATCCTGAAATGTCGTCGATCTAGTGTTGTCCTGAGTGAAGGGCAAAAGCCAAAACTGGTTCTAAAATCATTGTTTTAACTGAGGCAAGGATCTGGTTTTCCAGACAAGAATGGGACCTGGCACCGCCAGTCAGTCACAGCAGGCTCACCAGTACACTGTGCACAGCAGTGGACTAGGAGACATGCTGACTGCTCCACACATCCCATCAATGGGGAAAGAAGGGGGGAGGAGGTATTTCCTGAAGGGAAGCTTACTTTATTGTTTTAAATTATGCACAAATCATAATATGCTTCCCCAGTGCCAGGAGCACACACGTTGGGACATTTGCAAAGCACAGCTACTCTGTGCTCAGGCACAAGACACCAGCAAAGCCCCAGACGCTTTATCCCTCCTTCACACAGATTGCTTTTGCCAACTTTTAAAGAAAATCCCTGTCTTTTCCAAGCAACCAGCAAAATGTACTAAACACTTCCAAACACCTCAAGCCTTTCCTGTGGCAGTCCTTCTTTCACTTGAGGTGGACCTCCTCATCAAGATACTCCACCCTTGAGCAGAATCAGAAAACCTTACCTATTCTGTTTCAGGCCTGTATAATAGACAGAAGAGTGTTCTTTCACTCTGTCCAATGTCAAGACAAATGTAAATTGAGAGATTCTTTAGGTCTTGTACTCTGCTTTGACAATAACTTGCACAACCAAAGCAAAGGCATTCCACAGCTTTCCTATTGCTTCCTGGGCAGTTTCACGAGATTCTGGTGGTTTGGATAATGACAGCTGACACTTGAGTGCAGCATGATGTTTTCACTGAATTCTCTTTATAAAACAAAACTCTACAGGCATTTTAGCATCACTTGGAATAAAAGTGTCCACACCAGAAAAAAATATTCCATTAGTAGAAGAATCACAACCTTACAGACACTAAGTGAATACAAAGCTTGTCTTGTGGGTGCTACCCCTATCTATTTAAGGTTCCTAAGCCTCCCTATCAGTTATCATTATACAATAATATCTGAATAGGAGCTTTTTGTGAAAATTATATTCAACTGATCCGTGAAATGCTTATTGCCTATGGCCACATTGCATCAGAAGACTTTGTATCAATCCCAGTCAATTACTCATATAACTACGTTTCATTTCTAATCCTTTCTACTCTAGTGAGAAATTTTTGTACCACTAGATAGTAGGATATTCACTTTGATAGTTAGGTCCACTCAACATGCTTCTGAATTAAGTGACTTTCACCTCTGTTTAATTAGTAATCAGGGTCGAAGCCACACAGCTGTGTAATACTGATGTCCTTGTAAGGTTCCAGTGAGCTGGGGTTAAGGTTCCAAAGAGCATCTCTTCTATTAATATTTAATAAGTGTATCTCTAAACTGCTCTCTACCAAAAAAAAAAAAAAAAAAAAAAAAAGACAAAACTAGCAAGGGACTATGTTTGCCAGTTAGTTATGCAAAGGGATATCTTCAAAAAATCACGCCATTTTCTCTACCTTATCTGCTGCTTACAGCCTCTACAGATGAAGCTTCATTCTGTAAATATCATGCCACTCTTCTTCCTTTCAAACGCACACATGTATTTTTAAAATAAATATCTACCTGTTCTCCATTTCTCATCCTCACTGAGCTAACATTGCACTTTTAGTGAGAACATTGAAAAAACACAGGCCATTTTCCTCTATGGAAGCTTACTGAGAATAAAGCTTTCGTCTATTTTCCTTTTATGGAAGTTTACCGAGAATCCCAAAACTTCCCCTGGACTGAAAGAAATTCTGAATGTGCTTAAGAATACATTCCTGTTCATTTATAAGAGACAAAAAAGAGATATTCAACACCTTTGTCTAGATCAAATTCCAGGGTCTCACTTTATCTGACCATCCTGATAGCAGGCCAGAAACTTGGGATAAAGATGACTATATACTTGCATGTAACTCAGCACCTTCATGCTATAAGCAGTAAGAAAATGAGATTGCATCCCCAGTCCCTGGATTCTGCATGCTACTGGCAAACAGTTTTACTAAATCCAAAGTAAACAAATTTTACCTATTTCAGCTTTAAAATGACTGTGAAATTCCACTTACAGTATTAAAAAATATTCCATTATAGTAATTTCTACTTTTAATGCTGTAGAAAGCATCCTTGTACCTTAGCAGTATCTTAGCAGTTCCACTTGTGTGTTTAGAAAGGCGCTACCAATTGGGTCACATTTTCACTGGTATACTGGTTGCTGAAGTATTCAAAGGAAAAAAGGATCAATACGTATATTTTATTACTTACACTTACTGCTAGGTAATCTTCCTTTTGTTGAAAATTTTTGAGACAGGAAAACTCAGAGTATTTCCTCTATGAGGAGCATTAATAAAGATGTTTCAATTTTATGTGTTATGAATAATACCTCCACTTTCCTTGTATTCCTTAGCTGATGGCTGGAATTTATGGCTAAATTCCATAAAAACCTGCTGGAAGCGAACACTGAATTGTGTACTTCACTCTAAAATATGAGGCTGCAAAAGTTATCACAAGATAATTTGGAGTTTTGCATCAACTTATTATTTGTTTATTCTACACATTCAGAGACTGCTAATCTATCTTGCCTGAAGTACACAAAAGCCATATGCAAAAAGACTGTTGCACAGATAGATGCTTGAAAGTCAAGGTGTCACAATTAGTGTTGGCAATATTTTATTTCTTAGCTCTCTGAGTGATATGCATTTTAAGTTTTGTAGTCCTTTCTGAAAGTTCTGCATCGAGTGAACCTAATGTCTCAAATATTCACGCATTGAAGGCTTTATATAAACTTAGAAGCCAGATTCATGCTGTACTGATACTCATGCAGCACCTGTGCACATATTGATTTGAAAAAATTAAACCAAAACTATTTATTTTGCAAACAGAATCTCTATCAGCATAAGGGTGCCTCCCTTTAATATGGAAAATATATTCCTGAGTCCAAATCTTCAACTGGATATGATCTAACAAATGAAGCATCTCCTCGAGGGCATTGTCCGCTAATTACATATGCTCATGGCCAACTTCAGTTGTGTCAGGCCTGCCTACAATAGACAGTTACTGTATGAGAAGTGAAAGGGTGAAGGAATTTAGGCTGAACTACCCCTGGGATTCTGTAGCACTATTCCTAAGAAAATACTGTGCCTATCACCAGCAAACCTAAAATAATCACTGCAGCACTCTTCAGTAAGGGTCCTCAGCATATAGCTTTTCTATCTCAAGGTATTTTTCACAGGATAATAGCATAAACAAAAGTCACAAGATCATTCCTTTTTGAAACCAAAAACTGTCCTTTATGAGTCTCCTTATACAAGCAAACCATTGTCATCTTCTTTGCTTAAATTACATGCAAAGCATGACTGCATTCTAAGGGACCAAGCTTTGAAATTTTCAAGTCCAAATGAGTGGCCTGACAGCAGAATGGAAACTTTTATGAGAGTTCAACAATTATCAACGTGTACTAATATAACAAATTATTTAAAAAGACAGGCATTTCTAGTTAGTTTCTGCTTTGCTACTAACTCCTCATTCCATCCCCTACAGAATTTCACTTCCACATTTCTTTCTGTATTTCTTATGGTTATCTGTATTAAATCTATGATGATTTTTTTCCCTGATAGTATTCCTAGGTTTTAGAAAAAAGCATCCAGGGACTGGAAATTGGATATCTTGTCGTGAACAAGAGCTCTAAGTGATCACTTTTATTTTTTAATGATGGAAGGAAAAGTAATGAAATGGCCTTCTTTTTTAAAAGTGTTCACATATCTTTATGCAATGAACCATCTTTATTCTTGTTCTCAGGCATTAGAATCTCTTAAGAGTATTACCTAGTTTTACCTATTTCACTGTTTGAGTGAATTCTAGATTTTAAAGATGTGTAAGAGAAACCATCGCCTATTGAGATGTTTTCAGAATAACACTTAAATCACATCAGACAACCAGCCTACCAGTAACTGACTTCTGGTATTAATTTTGAAGATACATGCACTATGTTATAGTGTGTACAGACTGACTACATCTCCACAGCCATGTAGTCTTCACAGTCTTTTATGGTAAAGTCCAAACAGAAGCTTTCCATACTTCTTTTTCTGCATGAGAAAGGGGTAATCTCAGGGCTAGAGGTGGTGCTAGCATGGAAAAGAACATGCACAACACAAATTTAATATCCTTGCAGGGAAAAGTTTTGCATTATGAGAAGAAACATGCAAAACTGTCATTAGTAAACATTAGGAATATCATTGTCAAAAACTTAATATTTACTAGAAGGCAATTGCTTGAAAACCTGGTTTTAATTGTGCATACATATTTTTATTCATTAAAATGAGCAACCAATAAAATCCCGCACTATGGTGTCCCAGCCTCATAACACATTAATAAAGTTTCTTAAAGGTTTTGGCAGGGGGCCAGCACAGTCCATTAACTCCTTGCAAGTTGTAAAAAGAAGTCAAGTCATTTTGGGCTGCCTTGTGGTTATGAATGAAACAGCAGGCAGTCTGTATGGAAACGTCACTTTGGATATGGCACTGGTAATGGATGCTTTGCTGTTCAATCAAAGCAGCATGGGGATAAGTTAATGCACTGAATCACAACCTAAATCCTGAGGAAGTGCAAAACTAATTTAGTTAAAAGTGGAAGGAAAATACCAAAAGGTTCCAAGTTATGAAGCTCTGAGTATTTTCCTTGTAGGCTATCACATTGTAACAGGGTAAACTTGCCCACTGTGAAACCAAAATTATACAATAACTTATTATACAATTAGTTTTCAATTATTCTAATGATTCTGTAAGGCTGCTTAGTAAGATCAATCACATTTTGGGCATTACTTTTAGCAAACAGCATAATCAAATAAACTACCATTTTGCCTTATCGTACCCTTTTCTCTCTGAATGTACAAAATATTTTAATTTCCCTGTTTTCTTCTTTTACACAAAGGAGCATAAATAACTTAAGCAATTGGTAACTAAGTGGCTGTCTTTAGCTCTGTCAAACAATTTGAATTAAAGTGCTATACTTTCCCCTTAAGCTTTATGCTACCATCTGTTCTCCCTTTTCATAACATTACAAGCATTTGGTTTTGGAGAAGGGATTTAGCGTTTTGCATCCTTTTCAGAGCAAAAGGCAAATTTGAATGGTGTTGAATATTTTGAGAGCCAACAAGATTTTCCAAGCAACGGAATAAGTAAGCTGTAGGATTAGAGCATTTTCCTTAAGGTGTGGCCAGTCCTTCCTCTTGCCTTATCATAAAACATCAACATGCACTTTTTTGATTAAAAACATATTCTAAAAAACAGCATATTGAAGAGGTTTTTGTAAGGAACAGTAATCAAAAAACAACTTGTGGAACAAAAGACTGTGCACTCCTTAGCAAAAAAACCTAAAATGCCACAGACTGTTCATTGATTCTTTAATAATAGTTTTGAGTATTTTGATGATAATTTCAAATTTAAAACTTGAAGGTTATATGAAATTTCCAGTGTGCAAACCCCCCTGAAGTATTTGGGAGGGACAACCAACTAATGAGCTGGAATGATATATTAATCCTTTACCTCTGACAGCCCAATGCAAATGTGGCTTAAATTGCAAATATAGAAATTGTTTGTCTAGCACCTAGTGGGACTTTGCCACACTACAAAACCCCAAAATATGTGAAAATTAGCAGTATCTTCAGAGGACATCAAGTAGCGAAATAGACGTGTTCCTGAGGCCAAAGTGGAAATCCATCAGATCTCACTACAAAAGCTTACAAATTCTTACAAAATAACTTTGACACAACTATGTCAAATTCTTTTTGATTTAGCTGCCACTGGGCACCAAGCATTTCATCCATAAACAGCAATGACATATTTCTGCATCAGACAGCCAAACATTTCTATTTTAATATATAAGATAGTTTTCAAAATTTCATTTGATCCCTTGGAAATATACCTAATCTGTTTCAAATGTATGAAATATATTCTATCAGAATCAACAACTTTTAGACTCAAAATACATCCAGCAATCTGGTTATCTAAAAATTTTCCACTGCCTGGGGATGGAAAATAAGAGAAGACACGGTGATATTAAAATGACTATAAATTCTGTGGCTCCAAAAATTTTTAGAACTTAATATTTATTAATGTACTTTGTCTATGATGTGAATGGCATCTCTCAGTGACTCCAGGGCAAATCAGGAATAGTCCTTTGAATTAAAGCAGATTTATGTAGACAAATGAAAAGTGTGGCCCAAGAACTGCATTTCACACAAAAGCGAATGTCAGCCATCTCTGAGATATACTTTTTAAGCCACACACGGCTCACAGATACCAGAGTTTATAAGCCTAACTAATAAATCTGTATTGCTGAATACACATCTAACTTGTGAGTAGTCATATCGGAGTCCAATGGAATAATTTAAACAGGAAGTAAGGTATTCCACCTGAGCCTTCCAAAAAATTAACTTTCATACAGAAAACAATCTTCAAATTGTAACAACGTATCTGTCAATCTTGCCACTGAAAAAAATATACCATATATTAGACAAACTGGATCAGAATTTTAGCTGGGCATGATACACGTATCTAGGTTGAAGTGCTTCTAGTCTTTGGGCTCTTAGGGGAAAAACTATCAAATTGCTTTATTTTTCCTACGAGCATCCACCTTGAGGGGGAGCAGAAG
>VWYP01034546.1:0-20506 GCA_013400435.1 Pycnonotus jocosus | reverse complement strand
TTTTTTTTCTAAACAAAGTATTTAATCCTTAAATGTAGCATAGTAAAAAAAAATAGTGAAAGGGGTGAACACATGGCAATCCCAAAATTTTTTCATATTTTTGTCACTGGTAGAAGTTTTATTTACAGAAACAACAGTAATACAGATGAATTATTAAAAAAAAATCCTATGTTCATCATAAATATACTTCTAGGAGCAATAGGGAGAGTCACTGTTTTAGGACCATTTTCCAGGGGGTAAGAGCAATANCTAGGAGCAATAGGGAGAGTCACTGTTTTAGGACCATTTTCCAGGGGGTAAGAGCAATATTGTTAGATAATAAAGAATCAATCTCCCATTGTGATTGCTGTTCACTATAAAATTCACTAATAAAAGAGGAAATTACATATAGTCAAAATATAGTCAAGCAAGAATGTTGAGTGATTGTTCTTCTAGTCTAACCAATGTGTACAGATCAGAAACCTTACTTCCTTAACCAGCTTTTGGAAATGTGCTTTTTTTTTTTAAGGGAATAAAGTTGACAATATATGTAGAACTTTAGGTACTGTATTGTTATTGAACAAAAAAAACTTCAGCATATATGTGATAGAGTTTTCAGCTAAATGTTTTTGATATTTATATAAAAGTTATTTTGTTGTATTATTGTCTTGTGATTACCAGCTAAGCAGGCTTAAGTAGTTCAATGAATAATATTAAAATCTTATATATGGTTTTAAATTTTTTTCTCCTTTGCAGGCTAACTTGGCAAAACAAGAAGGTCGCCTGAAAGTAGCGAATGCAGAAAAAGATAAGGCTCAGGCAGAATTAGACGAGAAGCAAGCTGAACTGGATAAAGTGCAGGCAAAGTTTGATGCAGCAATGAAGGAGAAAATGGTGAGATATTTTAGTCTTATGCTTGTACAATATTGTCATGTAATTCAGATTTGCTGCAAACACATATTTACCTGCTACCTTGAATAACATGGCTGAGATTCAGGTATAAAAGTAAGAGATTTAAGGTTATATCCTCTCCTATTCCCTTCTTTCTGTGAATAGGAATGTATTAGATGCCCTCAAGTGTCCTCAAGAATGAATTTCAAATAAATAAAATAGTTATATAAGAGAATGAAAAATATGTAACTCCACGTTTTTGCATTCTATGATTAAGTAGGACATTTTTTCAATTTTAGGACTTAGAGAATGATGCAGAAACATGCAAAAGAAAGATGCAAGCAGCCTCTGCGCTTATAGATGGACTGAGTGGAGAGAAAATTAGGTGGACTCAGCAAAGCAAGGAATTTAAGTCTCAGATTAAAAGGTATCAAATCCATTACAGAAGACAAAAAAGAAAATGCTTGTAAAAACTGAAGGGTTGGCAAACAACTTAGCAGCTTTAATTGTGTTACTTAATTTCCTTCCTGGAAATCTTAATATGGCAATGCAATCAAATGAACTATCCTGAAATTTGAATTTTCCTCTCATGAGAAAGAATACATAGGTGCTGAGTGCTAGTATTTCAGTTAAGAACAATACCTCTGATTTTGCAATTAGCTTCCAAAGAGATTATTACTAGTGCTGTTATGTGCCTGTATTACAGCTACTTCCTCAGTCCCCCAATACAGTGGGTTGTTCTGATGTCACTGGGGAAGTGAAACCTTCAAACAAGGAGCTCAGCTTCTGTAGATCATTCATGTTACTAGAAATTTCCTATGGGGAAATTGGGCATTTCTGGTGAGAGTTTCAATAGAATTAGGTTTGTATCCTTGATAAATATTGTATTTCAGACATATTTTTTAAAAATAAACCTTTTTCTTGCTTCATTTAGGAAAGAAGGAATAGCTGTCATCAGCACTTTATTGTTTTGTAGGGGTGGAGACAGTGTTTTCATAAAACACTACTCCTAAGTTTTGCCACAAAAATGCTCTTGTAACATAACTTCTTTTTTTCTTTTTTTTCTTTTTTTTTTTTTTTTTTTTAATCTTCTTATGTTTCAGAAGCTGGTTGTCTAAGTCATTAGAAATTTGAGCTTGTGCATCATCTTTTAATGATGATTTTTATTGCTTTTCTAGGCTTGTGGGAGATATATTGCTCTGCACAGGCTTTCTTTCATACTGTGGACCTTTTAACCAAGACTTCAGGAACCTTTTGCTTAAAGACTTATGGGAATCAGAGTTGAGAACTCATAAAATCCCCTTTTCTGATGATTTGAACCTGGTTGCTATGTTGGTAGATCAACCAACAGTAAGTTCTTGGTGCTTGGAGGGTTTAATTTGAATTTCCATTAGCATATTCTATGACTGTTAGCCAGCATTATGCTTGCTTAGAGGAGAACTATAATCCCCAGTACTCCAAATATTGCTGTGCCGTGTACTTCTGTGGTTTCCAAATGGTCTTGGCAATTTCCACTAAATCTTGGCACAGTTAATAGTAACAAAACCCAAGAGAAACAAGTGATGCACAGCAGAATTTCTCACCACCTGTTGACCAATACCCAAACCATGATCAACCCTCTTCTGAGTAACTCCCCCAGTTTATATAGTGGGCATGGCATTCTGCGGTATGGAATATCCCTTTGGCCAGTTCAGGTCAGCTGTCCTGGCCATGCTCCCTCCCAGCTCCTTGTGCACCTGTTCACTGACACAGCATAGGATATTGAAAAATCCTTGACTTACTGAGCAGCAGCAAAAACATCAGTGTACCAACATTATTCTCACACTAAATCAGAAAAACACAGCACTGTGCCATCTGATTGGAATGGAACTTTCTTTCAGCCAAAACCAGGACATTTCTAAAACAGTGGCTTTGATCATAATTTAGAATAGAGTACATAAAGTCCTTTTATTCAACGTGAATGTGTAAGAAGTGGGCAAAGAGTGGGAAATGCTAGACTCTTAAATTTTCCTTCAATAAACATTAATTCCCCAAAATTAATTTAATTAATTTTTAACTGGTTAAAAAATCAGTTTTAACTCTTAAACTGGTTTTTGCTTATTGATCCCAATGTTTGTCTGTCAAGCCATCTATTGACATCCTTACAGTTTAAAATACACCTTTTGTGATTCTATATAGTTAAAAACATCCATTAAAATAAAATTCTGGATGTATTTTTATACCTGCATTAATAATTCTTCAACAGATTCAGATATGCATTCCCTTTGATGTCCCTGTTTTTTTGGTTGTTTTTGGTGGGGACTTTGTTGTTGTTATTGTTGGGTTTTTTTTGTTTTGTTTTCTTTTCTTTTCTTTTTAGATTAGTGAGTGGAATCTTCAAGGATTACCTGGAGATCACCTCTCAATTCAGAACGGTATCATTGTCACTAAGGCATCAAGATATCCACTTTTGGTAGACCCACAGACTCAAGGAAAAGAGTGGGTTAAAAATAAAGAACAGGATAATGAATTACAGGTAAACAGTGTCTTAAAGGAATGATGTATGCTCTAATATACTCCTTCAAACATTATTGCTTTAGATGGAGGTTGCATTTTAGTCAGTGTGATCTGAGATAACTTTGACATGTATGGAGACTGGCAATTATGTAGATGCATCAGCAGGGAACATGAGAACAGCTGTAAATTCAATTCAAGGGCTTGGAAAAGACTATCTAACTCTAGCAAAAAGTATAAAAGTATTTTGTTCAAGATGGATAAATATGGTCCCAACACAAAAGAGCACAAAGAAGTGATTAGTAAAGCAAAAGAGTATAATATGAAATTATTAAATGGTAGTAAATTTGGCCACTGTTGGTAGAACATTACAGATAAAGGGATGATAAGTTACAACTCTGAAAATGTAGGCAAAGTGCCTCACTTTGCAGTCCATAATTTAGGACCTGAGAGAGTATTTAATTAGAGAGTATTAATTAGTATTTAATTTAATAATTAGGTTGCCACTACAAAAGGAAGTTGAGGAAATCCAAGCCAAGCCCATGAAAAATTTGCCTATTCTAACATTACTGCAATCTTCATAGCTCTTTTACAGGTTAAGCCAATAGGGTAAAATGCCTGCTCATAAAATATAATATAAAGACGCTCATGTGTCACCATTTGCATCACAAATTATTTTTTCCCAAATTGTGTGGCATGGCAAAAGGAAACTGCATTTTAAAACTCTTAGCCTGAATGTTGAGAAAACTCTTGTGTCCTGAATATAAAAAAAAATTTGGAGGTTTTAGAATTAATTAATTATATGGCTTACTAGTTTATACATGCTTTTAAATAATTTCATATAGTATGAATCAGATTTCATGAAATATCAATCTGAATGCATAATACTGTAGCAGTGATTATTTTTTTAGACTGAGTTCAGAATTCCAGAAATAATTTCTCAGCACTTCAAAGCTAAAATTAGAAAATCCAGTCCTTCTAGGACATAGAACAGAAAATGAAAGGCCAGGTGTCTCTGATTTCTAAAATATACATAACATCTTTAATAGGCAATAATCTGTGTCAGTTTTATTTAGTACATTATTACTCTCATAATGAAATTCTGAGGACTCAGTTACAGGCAACCTTTCAATTCACCTTTTTATTATACTTTTCATTGTACACACAGAAGTATTTCTGCATAAATTGCTGCATGGTCAACATTTATAGCACCTTCTTTAAAATGCAACTAACAAAAAAAATGAAAAAAGTTCCCATGGTTAGGTCTGTGGTTTTCCTGTAAGACTGTGAGAAAATAGTTTTTCCTTACAGCAATTTCTAATTTACTTTTTGAGGTAACAACTCTGAATGACAAGTATTTCCGACAACACCTAGAAGACAGTCTTTCACTGGGACGATCAATGCTGATTGAAGATGTAGAGGAAGAGTTGGATCCAGTCCTTGATAATGTATTAGAAAAAAATTTCATAAAATCTGGATCTGCGTTTAAGGTTAGTAATCAAACAAAAGAAGTGGAATGAGTAATTAGCCTTGTGACAAATGTTATTTTAGCATTGTTACAAACATGTGCTGAATCAGATAAATTTTGTATTCAGTAGAGACCTGGAAAGGATCAAACTGAACTAATTAAATACAACAGACAGAGCCTCAGCTGTGTAATATGTTGGCAAGCCTAAACTATAAGTCTGGTAGTTTAACTACCAGAGTTATTACTGAAGATTCCAAACTGGAACCAATTATGCTTATCTTATTAAATGCTTAAAATTCTTTTTACTGATTTTCAAGCAGTGCAAATATGCTTAAGGGAGGGGTTTGGTCCTACTCCTGCATAAGCCAGGTATTTGAAGCTACCTTGGAGACTCATACGTTGTAGGCTCATATGCCCCTCATTGCCCCATGGCAGATGATCTTTAAGGTCTCTTCCAACACCAACAATTCCATGATTCATACTATGATACACAGTGATCAGATTTCCTTGTGCACATGCAGCTTTTGAGTTAGACTGCTGTTTTGGAATATCTTAATTGTATAAAAATTTCTTTTGAATACTCTGAATAAATTTTTAATTCCTTTGGAAAGATTCTTTGAAACCTGCTTAGTCTGAATAAAGATAAAAATTATGTCCAGTAATTTCTGTTCCATTGTTAGATCACATAATTTCTTTTACCTTGAGTATAAGAGAATGATGATTTCTACAAAGGTCAAACATTTCTACTACCTCTTCATTTGATGTGTGATTAAAAACCAAATGGTTCTGAAGCTGTTAATCATAATCCACAGTGGAAGTGACTCCTATATGTAGCTGGAGGGAAATGCTACTTTTATAACATACGCTAATTTCTACATTTGGTCATTGACTTATTTTCATGACAAATGTGAATTGTGAAATAAATTTCCTCTTTTTAGCATTTCAAATAATGTAAATTTTTTTTCTGCTCAATATTTCTCAGTTTCCTCTGTTTAATACTATTTCAACTTAATCCACAGGTGAAAGTTGGTGATAAGGAAGTAGATGTCATGAATACATTTAGACTGTACATTACCACAAAGCTACCTAATCCTGCTTTCACACCTGAAATTAATGCAAAAACATCAATTATTGATTTCACTGTTACAATGAAAGGACTTGAGAATCAGTTACTGAGAAGAGTAATACTCACTGAAAAACAAGTAAGTTAACAGTACACATAAATCATAGTGATATTTATTTTTTTCCCTTTTAATTGATTTTGATATGTAGAAAAAAAGAAATGTTCAAATGGAAAAAAGATATTAACCATTTTCTAAAATTATATTCAGGTTCAGTACAGACATTTCCAAACATCAAAAATACATTGGGAGGCCCTTAATATATGTATGACTGTCAGTACAACACAAACAATCACCAGGATTTGACATTGATAAGATACATCATAAGATACTGAATAAACACTGCTTTTAAAACCATTTATTATTAAAAACATGTTTTAGATACCAAGAGAAATAAAATGCACATTTCATGACTGGATCCAACAATTCACCTGTATTTTCAATCACAATTCATTCACTTGAAAAATCAGAAACTGAATTTTGAGTATCCCTCATAGTTGCCACCCATAAAATGTCATACGATTTTCTTGTTTTTTAATAATAGGAACTAGAGGCAGAACGAATTAAACTCATGGAAGATGTAACTTCTAATAAGAGGAAGATGAAAGAACTGGAAGACAATCTTCTTTACAAACTAAGTGCAACCAAAGGTTCTGTATCAAAGGATTAATCAGATTAGGCAGATAAAACATTCACACTAGGTCCTTTCCTTACAGATTTTGATTTATCCATCTAAGGTACAATAAAAGAATGTACAATGGCAGGAGTATGAGGACTGTGAGGGATTTGGAACTATAGCATGCCACTATTTGCAACTCTAGACACTCTAGGTTTAACACCTAAACAAGTTTGTGAAATACATCCATTTTCTTGAGAGCCTTCTGCTCCTCAGATGAGATAAGGTGTCTGACCTTGGGCAAATCTTTAGTCCATTGAAAATGTAAATTGGAATGGCCTGGCTTAAAACGGTCTTGAAACAATTCTGCAGTACATTATGAGCCCAACCATGATCACTTACTATCTCTGGTGGAAAAAGAATCTGGTAACAGAAAAGCCATGACTAACTACTGGAGATTCATGAATATTTTTGAGTGACCATTTCCCTTAGGACCCTAAGTCTTTTTTAATTCCAGGGTGCCAATGAATAGACCTCAAAATAATTTAAGTAATTTGTTGACTATGTAGCTTGTGTGCATAAGATAGGTGACTTCTCTAGTTGGTGTTGCAAAGCTGTTGGTATAAATACATTTAATGTATTTTGAATGAATTTGCTTAAATATGTTGCATGTAAAGATAATTTTTAGTATTACATATCCTGTTTGGTCTGCATTTTAAACGCTTTCTGTTATTCAGTAAATAATTTCATTTTTTAAGATAACTAATTCCTGTAATATGGCCTTTTGTTTTATACATGCATATGAGGTGAAAATCTTATTACAAAAATGTCCTAAACATCCAGTATTTTACTTTTCAGGTTCCCTAGTGGATGATGAATCCCTGATTGGTGTCCTGCAAACAACCAAGCAAACAGCTGCTGAAATTGCTGTCAAGTTGTCTGTGGCAGCAGAAACTGAAGTGAAGATTAACACTGCTCAGGAGGAATATCGACCTGTTGCTACACGTGGAAGCATTCTTTATTTCCTTCTCACAGCAATGAGCATGGTCAATAATATGTATCAAACTTCACTGGCTCAGTTCTTGAAGTTATTTGATCAATCCATAGCCAGGTAGGAAGACACTGAATTTTCTAACTATTCAGACATTTGCTTTTCCAATGTATTTGCTCTTATTAATGTGGTTTCTTTGTGGTTTGTTTTAATGATTCAGGTCTAAGAAGTCTCCTGTGCCTCAGAAAAGAATCTCAAATATTATTGAACACCTTACCATTGAAATTCACTCATATTCTGTTAGAGGCCTGTATGAAAACCACAAATTCCTCTTTACCCTCCTCCTGGCCTTAAAAATTGATATTGAGAGAGGACATGTGGAAAACAGAGAGTTCCAAACTCTCATTAGAGGTAAGTTTTAAAAATTGCATTATGTGTAGAGCTAATTCAACTTTTTAAACTTTTATGCCATTTCAAAGTCTTATTTCTCTGTCTACATGGTTTCTATCAACATTTCTGTGGGAACTTGGCTTGTTTAGCTTGGTGAAGGGAAGCCTTAGAGAAGACCCAATAGTAGCCTTCCAACACCTGTGAGAAGGCCATTAATTAGGCTAGGTTATCTTTTGATATGAAATAAATGCTAAGTACACACAAGTTAGTATCCTGGAGAAGATTACTTAGGTCAAAATACATAATTAAACGAGAAATATCAATTATATCTTGACCCCTGGAATATCATGTATTTCATCAGGAAGTACGTTTCATCCTGTGTTTTTTGTCCACAGGAGGGGCAGCTTTGGATCTCCAGGCTTGCCCACCCAAACCCTGCCGCTGGATTCTTGACATGGTATGGCTAAATCTAGTGGAGTTGAACAAACTTCCACAGTTTGAAGCAATTTTGGACCAGGTGATATTTTCTAATTATCTATAAAATTTCTAATTTTACTGTTAATAACCAGTTTTGTCGTCATAATTGTGTTTCCACAAAAAATTACAAAATAACATCACAGAGACAAACAATTAGGCAGCAGTGTGTTTATTTATCTGCTTTATGGTATTTGGTATTATAGTAATTGAGGTAGAAAAAGGAGAGAAGGAACAGGAGAGAAGGAAGAATGAAGTTAATAAAAGAGACATAGTATAAAAAGGTAGAGGTATCAAAAAGGCTCATAATTTTAATGTGAATGTCAGGTTTTAAGTTACAATGTTGTCTGTCTTGATTCTGGTGTATTTCTATAAGTGAATGGTTTGCTGCTTTTTTTAAAATACTCATTTCTGTTCCAAGGTTAATAGGCCATTCAGATATGATGAGCTGGCTACAAATGTATTATTTTACATACACGAACTTATATGCACATAAGCTTGTGACATGTTCAATTTGGTAATTTTTTTTGTTTGGTTTTTTTGGGGTTTTTTTTTGTGTAGTTAAGCCACTCTCTAAGCATTTCTTGTATCTCAGCACTCTTGGTTAATCAGGCTGATAGCCAGGACAGTAAGTTCTCCTTGCTGTAACAGCATTGGCCAACCAAGTCTATTTTGTGATGGCACACACTGCCCTGGAAGGTAGCAGACATTTTAGCTAAATGGTTACCTGCAAGTGGTCCTGGCTGTTTCTAAACCCTGTATCAAGGCAACACTGGATACATACCAGTCCAATTCTTCCAGTTTTTGTTTCCTTGAGGTATCAAGACAGAATACTAATTTAGGAGAAAGTTGGAGAAGCTTTAGTTATGTTGCTCACTCTGGATTTTTAGGGCACCAGAAACCGATTTCTAGAAAAGTCCTTTAACCAGAGCTTTCCTAGAATGTGTGCAAACAAAATTTTACACCCTGAGATACTGAGGTGACCATGTTGCCACAAAAGCTTTCCTTTTTAAATTATTTTTTAGCACTGTCTTACTTTAGCCACGTAGTTGCAAAGTTAAAAAGTAACAATTAAAATTATTTCATTAATAGATAGAAATTGACTATGGGAGCGTGCCAACTATGATCTAAATTAAAAATGCAAATATTGTAAAAATATCTTTTTAATACTTATTTTTATCCATTAGAAATGCTGTTCTATTTGATTCATCATATTAAATAGAACTGTATCATTATTCATTTAGATGAAACAGAAAATTATTTAAAGTGACCAAAAAAGGACTGAGAATGGTATGCCCAGTTCTCAAGAGGTTTCCTGTGCTTTTCTTTTTTTCATGCTAGTTTCAATTTGTTTTTCTTCTCTAAAAAAAAAAAAAAGTCACAGATGCCTAATTTAACATAGGTATCTTCTGCTTTAAACTTTTATCAGTGCATTCCTTATTCTTTTTCCAGTGATCTGAGAATGTTGCAGTAGCTGACCCTCCTCAGTCATTAAAGGCTCAGTTACATTTTCACTATGTTCTGTCCACTGATATTCCTTGTCCTATTAGGTCAGGGCTTCTAAGAGGTGCCTAAAATTGTGGTCAAATTGGTGGTCAGGTTTATTCTTGCTCAAGCCAAAAGCTTACTAGAATCTCTTCTATTTAATTTGTAATTCATTGGCTGGCCAGACTGTACCGGGACAGATTTTTCTGGTCCTCTTCATATTTTGTGACCAAAAGGAATTCATTAATTAATCAATCAGTCATAATGTGTTCCTCTTGTAATATAGAATCCTCCTGCTAATTACTAATAATTTTTTTTAAGTAGATGCATGTGTTTGGGAGGGGACTGCATAGATAACTGACTGGCTTGAGAGCCTGCATCTTAACACTGATTGCAGCAATTGAATTAATGTTATTTGTAATATTTTAATAGCAATTCACATGACATATGTCTTAAATGCTATGGGCAATGTTACTTGTAATATACCCTAATATAATAATGGCTTCTCATTAGAAGCTACATTGGTAAGAGGATTTTACTGCAACTGAAATGTATTTATTTGTGTGTTATGTAATGTAATATATTTAGATAGCTGAAAGTGACAAGGCATGGAAACACTGGTTTGATAAAGATGCCCCTGAGGAAGAAATTATCCCTAATGGATACAGTGATTCACTTGACACCTTTCGCAAGCTTTTACTCATCAGGTGAGCATCTGCAGAAATTTTGGGAAATTACACAGTTGCACCACATCTCAACCTTATCAGTATGCTATCATCACAATAGTGTAATTTTAGTTATCTCTGGGTGACATTAAGTATCAATTCACTCACATGAAAGATGGTTTTATTCAGTTACTTCAGAGCTATTCTCTGCTGTCTAAAGGTATTTAGAGAAAATACTTTTTATAGCTTTGCTTTTACATCAGGAGAAATGGAAACTGGGAACCAAACTGCAGCCTTCTTTGAGAAGCCCATGAAAAAGTAGAATATTCCAGATAGTTTTCAATTTCTTAAAATTTCTTTTAAAATTAATCACTTTAAATACCTTTAAACAAGTATTAATTTTTTTTTAAATGAGAGATAGTGAAAATCCAAAATAAGTATTCAAAATCCTATATGAAAAATGTGCTATAAATAATATTTTTTGCATCATATAAGACCTGTAAGATCTTGGGATAAAATGGATTTCCCCAAAGAAGCATTCAACTGCCTTATGCATAAGATTATATCTTCCTCCATTCATTGTATTCATTCCAAGTGCTGTAATAAATAAATCAGAGATCCCCAACGGTATTATTTACTAGACCATGATTTGTCTTTGGAGCAGATTCAACCTGTGTAGAAAAAAGGCTAGAATCTGATGGAAATAACATATTGTTAAATGCTCTACACCCTAACAGGGAGGGGACCATCTAAGTCCTGAGCATTTAAATAATTTTCAAAAACTCAAGATTTTCAAAGTAATATATTTTATCCAAAAGTAGTTGTTTGTTTGTCTTTCCATAGGAAGAACACTCATCACCAACACAAATGCAATCCAGTGCAAAAGAACTGAGTTTGTACCCTAAAAGACTAACAGACCCAATGAATCATCTGCAGTTTTACTAAAGGGCAAAAACAATCTTAACATTTCCCTCTTTGTGTCATCAAATACAAAAGTTGTGTTTAAAATGAAGAACATCCCAACCTAATGAAGGTGTCTAGAACAGAAAATTCCAATGCAAACTGTTAAGGCAAAGTTGTAAGCAACTGGAAAGTATCACAAGTAGAGGGAAGACCACCAGTTCTGCCTGTTGTTATATCTGTAAAGACAAACCCACAAACATATATATGAATGTGTGTTTATGTATACATGTACATACACATACATATTATGATTTTCCAAATCCCTCTATTTTATAAAAAAGTAGAATTTCTAATTTGAATCTCATCTTGGAGGAAGAGGTAGTGAATTTATATCTTTGCATGTATTTTAATTTCTAGGTCTTGGTGTCCAGACCGAACACTTTCCCAAGCCAGGAAATATATTGCAAGTTCCTTGCATGAGAGATATACAGAGCCAGTTATTTTGAATTTAAGAAAAACTTGGGAAGAAAGTGACATGCGAACACCTCTCATCTGTTTCTTGTCTATGGGATCAGACCCAACTGATCAGATTAATTCCTTGTCTAGGAAACTTAATTTGGGTATGAAAGCAATTATTCATTGTCATGTGTTAAGACACAGAGGGGCAGAGATTTAATTTCAGAGATTTTTTTTCTCTGAGAAGTATTTCTTAAATTCTCTTGCACTACTGTTTTTTCCTGAAACATCATCTTAGAGATAAAATAACATTTTAAATAGAGGACAGTATGCTAAGAACCATTATGTGTGAAGTTGGACAGTAATTCAAGTCTTGCTATGGTCCTTCCTGGTGATGATAACTTTTTAAATCCCTATCTTGTAAAGCAATTAATTTTTCTTTTTAAAATTCTGTTATGGCAACAATAATATTTTCTTGTTTTAACTGCAGGTAACTTAAAAATCAGTAATTTGTAACAAAAAATAGCTATAAGATCTACATTTGTATATTCTGGACTTTAGTTCTATATTATATGGAGGTTTTGAAAAAGTGTGAATACAAACTCAGTTGAGAGCACATCCCATATATTCTTGACATTAGTCACATTAGTATGTTCATAAATGCAGTTTTACATCTTTGCATTGTGTTTCTGTACACTTTGAGAAAAATCTCTGTTCATATTTCAAATTCTCTGGTGTTGCTAAATTTGGCACAAATTCACATTCACAGTCATAACATCAGTCACAGTTTTTAACTTCTGTAAGTATTCTGTATATGCATTTCCATGTTATTATACAAAATGTCAGTGTTTAGAAAATTTATACATATTAACAGAATATGATGGTGAAGGGGTTCTGCTTTCATAAGTATTATATTTTTGCATTGCATTTATTTAATTGTGCTGTATTTATATCACTGTTTTTTGGACTGAATTGAAATTCTTAATTTTCTCAATATTGTAAGTTCATTAATCCTGTCGAATACGTTATAGCATGTAGGACCATCTCAATGGGCCAAGGACAAGAGGTTCATGCACGCAAACTCATGGAGGTGTCAATGGAACAGGTAGGGAAAAAACATTGCAATATAAGTTGATTGTCTGTCATGGTGTTCTTTTACACCCCTTTAGCATGCAGTCTCTAATATTCTGCATTTTCATCTTAATATCAAGTATATCTCAGGGTGACTATGTCTTTTTGAATGCCTGAGTTTAAAAACATTTCACTGTGGCATATATATGTGACAGTGGAGTCCAAGACAGTACTTCTGTCAGCAGTGCTACTGAGCAGCTTTCCAAAAGCAGCACATTCATCACTTATCACTATACCATTAACCAAGGATAAAAGGACATTGGCTTCTGGTCCTGTCCTGCAGATCTCACCTCTTTATTGGAATTTTTTTTTATTTTCCCCCCTCCCATATAAGAGATACCTGGATGTTGCATAGCTTCTAAATAAAATGGTGAGTGCACACATAGCTTAAAGTTGTAGATACAGGAGGATGTTCTTGCTCCTAATAGTTTCACATTTTCCTTACAACTCTGCTAGTGACAGGACCTCTTACTCACCAGCATTTGGTGTCTCTTCTTTGTTTCTTTAATTGTCAATCCTTTGGCTTTGACTCCCAAGCATGTCTAAGAATTTCTAAACAACATGTAAGAATTTTTCTTTAAATGTTGTAGTGTATTTTATTATGGCAGATAATATTCCCCAACAGTAAAACCATAAAAAACACAAGTAGCAGCTACAGAGAGATAGTAATTGAAACCTCAAATACAAAATAAAAGTTATAGTGCAAAGGTGGTACCTTCTGGTCAGCTGGACACTTCAAGGAGTTGTGGACAATCTTGAAAATGAAGACATGCAGTCATAGTTGCCTGCAAACTCAAAATATGGGGAATCAGTCATATACCTGTATTTTGGAGGGCTAGATTATCTCCACTAATAGAGAGTAGAACATGAGTATTGGCATCTAGACATACACCAATTTGGAAAAAGAGAAAAAAGAAATCTATAGCAAATGACAATTTATATTATATGCAAGTGCACACATACATCTGGTATTTCTTTCTTTGTATGTCTAGAATGGCCACTGTCAACTCCCAGTTCATTGCAATGGTGAAAACTGGAACATCCCTTCCTTTCTTTCTTCTTAATTTGAAGAACAAGGACACTCAAAGTAGCAATCCAGTAGAGCTACCAGCAACAATTTCTGAACTACATGCCTTAGTGCTGAAGGGAGGAACATGTGAACATCAGATTTGAAACTACAAAACACAGTTAGTGAATATGAAGACAAATACCTATTTGGCTTTTTTGTACCTCTGGCCAAGAGTATATAATACGATTAAAACTGCTGTGCTGTGTTACAAGATGATAATTTTCAAAAACCAAGTCTGATTCATTTGGAAATGTACCAAATTGATTTAAAATCTCCCTCAAAAAAGTTGATCCCCATAAAAGAAGGAAAAAACCCACCTTCATTTAATCTCCTTTTTTTGATATCCATCAATTCACCATAAATATTTCAATTATATTTTTTCACCAACAGTTACTGATGTCTTTTTAAATGAGCTAAAACAAAATTGCTAAAATGAAATTACAAGCTGTAATGAAATCCACTGTCCATCACTGTTTAGAACTGATTAAATAATGTCCCATTTTAATATCAGGCTTCTAATTCATCAGGCTTCTAAAGTGATGCTAAAAAAACTGATTGAATTTAAATTCATAAGCAGAAGTTTAGAGAGACAATAATCCAACTAGAGCTTTCATGCAATTTGAGAGATGAATAAGATCAAAATAAGTGGAGGTTGAATTTCATGCAAATGCCTGTATTGCATATAAACTAATTGGAGTTGGAAACTTTTAGAATCTTATTACCACCTCTTTACACTTACTTTACATTATGTTTTTAACAAATCAGTTTTAAAAAATATGTATTCCTTAAATTTCAGCTGTTACTTTTGCACTCACATTCTGTTGGATCTGAGGACAGAATTGCTTACCACTGATGTTTTGCTGGGAGAGTACAGGAACTTCTTTTTGCCACTAGATAGCACTGATACTTTACTTTCAATATTGAATCTGGTTATGTTATGTTTATTGAGAAAAACAGAACGTGGAAATAACTTTTGTACTAACTTATCCTATTTGCTTTATCTGTGCCAATACCCTATAATATCAAAAGAGAATATTTATTCAGGAACAGAACAAATTTAAAAAAAAAAAGTGGAAAACCAAATTCGATTCTTGTATAGACAGTTGGCTTTAGCAGTATGAATAACTTGTTTTAAATTTTACGTGGTAATAGCTGTTATCCTTGTTTAGGGAGGCTGGGTGTTACTTCAGAATTGTCACCTTGGACTAGATTTCATGGATGAATTACTGGAGACACTTCTTACTGCTGAGATTCAGAATGACACATTTAGAGTTTGGATAACTACTGAACAACATCCTAAATTCCCAATCACACTGTTACAGGTTTGTTCAAATGTTTAATTCAGGTACTTCATGAAAATTATTCAAATTAATCATGTAAATGGCAGTGAAATAAATGGAGGGAAAAACCCCCAAACCAAGAAAAAAATGAACTTATGTTACCATGTAAATATCACTTCAAACAGGATGGTTACTTACCAGTAACTGGAAATTCTTGATGATGCATTACGTATATGTGAGTCCACACTAATTCTGTACACAGAAGCACTTCAATAAAAACTATTTGGCTTTACTTGTATCCCTTTTTGCCCAGCCAGATGCCTTGTGGACAGATTAATCCCCACAAATGTGCTTCCAGAGAAAGATTACAGATCCCCCTATAATAAACAAATAAAGTATAAATGAGACAGAACACACATGGATAACACATCTCAGAGAACATCATGTACCCAATTTCTTTGGATGAACTATAAATGGCTGTTCTGTAGACCTCAAGGATACACTTTTTGTCAGGACCAGGAAAAATGAAAATGCTTTAACTCTTACAAAGTATGCTTAAGTCACTGATGATGGTTCCCGGCACTCTCAGTGTGGGTCATAATGCTACTTAATATCTACTGTAATAGCTGGATGTTGACATTTCTATGTTCCCTTTCCTCTAAAAAACAGTGGTTCTCATTCTCTCTGAGTAAAAATAGATACCTCACCTGATACCCAGGATGTGAGGGGGGAAGGACTCCTGTCTTGAAAGAGTCTAGAGAACCGTCAGTAAGAATTGTCTGTCACCATGGTCTGTGTATGGAAAGCTGGGTGTATGGACTCCTATTTTCTCTCAACAGAAAATTAAATCATCCTGCATCTCCAAGGGGTTGATGAATAGTGAGGTATATGGACATACAGTTTGCTAAAAATGAGAAAAGAGAACTCGGATGAATCTTCACTGCATTTATCTAAGATATTTCACATGTGATTTCCCACTGTACTGTGGCACTTTACCTGTTAAAATGTTAGCATATTCAAGGTTTCCAGAACAAGAATAATTGACAAACCAAAGCCCCTTCGCAGAAGAAAACAAAGAGAACGATTTGCTTTGCTTTTTAAAATATAGAATTTTCATCAAAAACTGAACAGGATATCCTTTGAAATGTGGAAACACTGATTTTCAAGTGTTCCAATTCAGTCCAACAGTAACAGGCACACAACACAGTGTGTCCATGGGCTGCCTGGCCTTTACTGTCCATTCTGTACAAGCTACCATGTTACCCAAGTTAGACAAGTACTTACAGTTGTAGGGAAAAAAATCCCTTTATTTTTATTTGGGTTCCTCCAGCATTTGTAGTTGTCTTGAGCAACAGAGATTCTGGTAGGGCCAGCCTATGTGTGAACCAATCAATTGTTCTATGTGCTTTATCAAGCCCTGGAATGCAATAGACCATAGGGGTAAGTGGTTACAACATTCTCTGATATGAAAACCTGTGCATACTAGCACTTTTCCAAATAATTTGCGGGTATGGTTTGAAAAATAAAATTGTGTAGCTGCTCTTCCCATTAGGCAGTTTGCATGAAGCTAAGGGGCTGAATTCTAAGGACGTGTGGGCAATTTACTACCACAAATATGGATTCAATGCCTGCTGACCACAGTGCTCAGGAATATTCTCTGATGAATCTAATTTGCTGCTGTAGACAGTCACAGTGTCCAGAGTAGCCACTGTGAACACAAAGATCCAATCTGAGGAGGAGTGAGATTAATTTGTATCTACTGCGAAATTCTGGCAACAGAAATACAATGCTGTTCTTGTCATTTATACTGGATGCTTCTCTTCCTCATTCAGTCATTGAATCAGGGATATAAAAGCCTTCTGAAAAGCATGGTGACTGCTTTTATGTCATTGATGGAATTTTTTGGTCCATGACCAAGTGTCAGTGATGGTTTTAACCAACAGAAATTAAAGGTCTATGTTTAAAATCCTTTGTAGCCTAATAATCTAGTATGAGTGCACAAGAGAAGGCTTTGGGAAGACCTTATTGCAGCCTTGCAGTACTTGAAGAGGCCCATAGGAAAGATGAGGACAGATATTTTAGTATGGCCTGTTGCAACAAGGCAAGAGATTCTAGTTTTAAACTGAAAGTTTTATTTAGATTAGCTATAAGTTTTTTACAATGAAGGTGGTGAGGCATTGGTACAGGTGGCAACCAGAAAGGTGGTGGATACTCCATCCCTGGAAACATTCAAGGTCAAGTTGGCCAGGACTCTGAGAAGCCTGATCTATTTGAAGATGTCGCTGATCATTGTAGAGGGGTTGAACTACATGGCCTTTAAAAGGTCCTTTCCAACTCAAACTATTCTATGATTCTGTGTACTCCTTTTATGCAGTTTAAGTACATATCAGCTTTATTTCTACAAGGCTTTAGTAGTTTACATTTTATTTATAACTAGTAGTTGTGACATTTTCATATGTTGCTATTTTTGTTTCAGTAAACAAATCCAATTCCTTTATATTTTTCTTGTGACAGATTGCTATAAAGTTCACAAATGAACCTCCACAAGGCATACGTGCTGGACTGAAAAGAACATTTTCTGGAATTAGTCAGGATCTGTTAAATGTTAGCAACCTGCCTATGTGGAAACCTTTGCTTTACACCGTAGCTTTCCTGCATTCTACTGTTCAGGTATTTCTTGAAATTTCTTATCTTGCAAATAATGGTATAATATATGGAGTCATTCTGATATTTGTCATAGCATCATGCCTCAGGACTAAAGCTTTAATTTCTGTAATCTGTATTTCAAGGTTCATTATTATCTCTTTTTTTAAAAATAGCTTTTAAACAATTCTCATATGATGGGCAATTAGAATTTGTTTTTTCTCATCTAACTTCAGCTGAATGAAAGTCATTGGGTATATGAGAAAAATTTCTCTCTGTAGTTAATAGAAATAGATAAACCTGCTGAAAGAGAAAACCAGCCTAACTGTCACAGCTGTCTTTCTCTAAGAGTGAATATTTTTCTAGAGCTATATCTCTCTTTCTCTCCATTGATTTTAAAGGCAATCCAGATGCCTAACTTGGAGTAGCTATTTTCTAGATGGCTAAAATTAAACAAAATTCTTGTCATATCTGGGTCAATGTGTTTTCTACAGTAATTCCAGTGTGAGAACAATGATATCTATAGACTGTACTTTAAAGATAAATAAGTCTTGAGATCACAATAAATACTAATAATTTGAGCTCTCTGAATATACCTCCTTTTCACCAAGAATACTTATAAAACACTGGTTAAGCCTTACATTCTACTGTATTTTTGTATTTTTGGTGTAGGCAGCTGGTGAGAGAAGGACTATTTGTTGATGTTCACTGTTAAGATAGAGCATTCCGCATTATTTTCCTTCTTCTACCTTTTTTAAACAGTGAAAAAGGTGTTCTGCGTACTGCCTCAGGATTATACTGTTCTTGTGGAACTATAAGATCTATGTTTATTCAACCCACCAGTATTTTTAAAAACTATTACAGCTATTCATCTATTAAGAAATTTTATTTATGAATTGCCAACCAACAAGCAATATATACATTGTCCTGCCTTTAAACTGACCAGTTCTTAATATCCTGTGGTGACACTATTGTTATGATAAATATAGCTTAAGAAGTAATTCAAAAACCTTGGCAGGAAATCATTACAATTTTCTGCATGGTATTATTGGTTAATGCTGCCTTATCTGCTTATAAACAATATTTGCTTTTGAAAAATAAAAGGTGGGGGCTTTTTTCATTCTAGTTATTTTCAGATATTTTAGCTAGGGTGCCTAAATGTTACTTCAGGTGTCAAAGACTGACAGTGATTGTTTGTAATATAAAATCTGATAAATATGTTATCACTTAGTTAATCTAAAAATGTAATTTATTCTTTTAATAAATGCTAGCACTATTCAGAAATTTATTTCTTAACTTCTTGAATTAATTTGTTCTACATTCTGAAAAAAAATCATTGAACAATTTAACTGAGGTTGCTTTAACAAATTTGTGAAAAATCTAATAGTGCTGGATGTTTGAAGTGTTTGGGCTACAGAATGTTGATTCTTTTACCTTGATAGTTAACTATTTTTCTGTTACTACAACTGTTATCACTTTATTCCAAACAGGTATGCAATTATAAATTTGAATAATGTAGTGGTGGCAACCTAAAAATAAAGTTGTGAATTTTGAAAAATGTACATTAAAAAAAAAATCTTGAAACAATAAGATAAAAGCAGCAATATAGAACTCTTTGGAAAACTGAACATAAATATAGGAGCTTTAAAATTTGAAACGATCATTAGTCGATAGTATATGTCAAAAGAAATTCTAAAAACCACTAATTAATTAATTAATTAATCTAAAAATCTCATTATCCACAGAGAAGTGAGGCATTGCAAACTGGTGACTTGTAAAGTTATTAATAAATGATTTTGTTGCTTTTTATATGAATATTTATCCCTCATGGTATAACTTAGCTGTATTAATGATGTGTATGAGGCATACAGACATTTCCTTGGCTACCTTTCTTCTCCAGTTCAATTCTTTACTCCACTGGTATTGTTATTATTGAAATTTATTAAGGAAAAAGAAATTATAACTTGTTCCATAAGTGTATTTGGTTTTCATTTTATTCCTAAGGAGCGGCGCAAGTTTGGACCTTTGGGTTGGAATATTCCCTATGAATTTAATTCAGCCGACTTTACAGCCAGTGTTCAGTTTATACAAAATCACCTAAAAAAAATTGACATCAAGAAGGTGAATACTAAAGTCTCTATATAGTATATTTTGATGCTTTGTATGGCACCAGAAATTGTTTTTTCCTTGTATTTATCATAATTTACTCATTGCTATTCATTTAGTGCCACTTCAAATTATCAAAGGTTGAGGTTCTCTACAAGAAAATCAAGCTGAAATAGTTTATGTGCTGTCATACATGTAAATATACATATTTGTTAAGAACCATAAAATTTGTTTTTCTTTTTCACTACTATATCCAAAATTAACAAGTCTGTATGTTATCTATTTTGGAAAGGGAGCTAAAAATATTTACTGAGTTTGACAGAGTCAATCAAATTTCTCTACAGC
>VWYP01034545.1:214019-253632 GCA_013400435.1 Pycnonotus jocosus | reverse complement strand
AAACAAACAAACAAACAACCCAAGAAAACAAAAATATGTTATGACAGGTAGAAGAATTATAAAAGAAAGGCCTCATAAGATCAGGCCTGCTCTATTAAATCAAGTGCGTTGGTGGAAACAATAGGATCTGTTCCATGAGAACCCATCAAGGACAAATGGAAAAAACCTGAACCTCAGCACGTCCACACAAATCACCTTGTGAGCAGAAAATGAAGCGTTCAGAAAAGTCCCAGGCAATCGTAGCAACTGGCAGGCCAGGAGGGGTGTGAGAAGTGTCTAAAAGAAGGGATGTGAATAAAGCATGGGCTTTTCCAGCATGAAGAAAATGGAGTCTCAGCTAACTTATTACAACAGGGAGACACCTGCCTGTAGCCTGCATCCAGAGCTGCTGCCCTGGTAATCCCAGCTCAGCCAAGGGCAGCCTGGACACCTCACACAGGCTGTGGGCATCACAGCAGCACCAGCCAAGCCTAAGCTCCTCTGTTCCTGTGCATGTCACCATACTGTGGCCCCAGGTCTCACCTGACACACTGTCAGCCTACACACACAGCCCCAAACCCAGCAGCCCCTTGGCACCACACCTGGGCACACCTGGGGACAGAGTGCACCTCTCCATGAGGGCAGGCAGCAAGGCAGCTCCCACCGCTACGCCCTGCAGGGTGAGGACAGGGCTGAGGGATTTTGGCACTGAGACATGGAAGCACAGGGACAGGCACCCACAACAGTCATGTCAGTCCATGTGACAAGTAAAGAAGCTTTATTAGGATGAGATGAACACAGATTTAAAACCTGTTCCAAGGTCTGAAACTAGCCCAGACCCCAAGGGCCAGCTGAAGCAGAGCTAAGCTCCCTATGGAGCCTTTCTGTCTGCTGCCATGGGGGCTGCCTTCTTCACCTTGGCCTTCCCCTGCCCAGCTCCCAGAGCCACCCGGAGCTTCTTTGCCTGATCTTGACCTCCCTGTGCCTTGGGGGCATCCTTCTGTGCCCCCTTGGGCACCTTCCCCTTGCTCTTTCCCCTGGGGGCTTTCTGGGGCCCCTTCAGCCCAGCACTTCCAGAGCTGTCGCTGCCTGCTGCATTCTCAGCAGCCTGAGCTGTGCTGGGTCCTGAGCTGGGTCCTTTTGGGGGGGCCTGGCGGTGACTGGCAGCTTTTGGGGGCCCCGAGGGCCCTGTGCCACGAGCCCGGGGCCTGTCAGCACTTTGGGGCTGCTTTACTCTCTCACTCCTGGGCTTCCCTGCTGCTCGTGGCTGGGCCTGGAAGGAAGAGAGGAGAGCACCTCAGGGTTTTGCTCTGCCGGGAGCCACCCAACCCCACTGCTGGCCCTTACTCACGTCCACGGGCTTTGCTTTCGCCTGCTGCTTGGTGGCACCTGTGGAAGAAAGGCAGCAGATGAGCCCAGTGGGGCCAGGCCGTGTGAGCCTGTTCCCTGCAGCAGCAGCAGCCCTTTACCTTGCTGCCGTGCTCCTGCCACAGGGGCCTTGCGGGTCCTTTTCTGTCCTGCCTTTGGGGCCTGTCCTCTGTCAGGATCTGCCTGGCTCAGCTGCTGCTTGTGCTGTGGTTTCTTGCGTGCTAACTGGAGGTGAGAGAGGGGTGTCACCAGGGCCAGGCAGCCCCCCAGTCCCCAGCCCTGTGGCTCCAGCAGCCCTTGCTCACCTTGAAGGTGCCAGTGGCCCCCACAGCAGAGGATTTGTGGGGCCGCACCAGCTCCCCGCAGCTCAGCCCCTTGGTCAGTGCCTGCTTCAGCAGGTACTTGAGGCGGATGGGGTCCACGGTGGGGTACTTGGCCAGGATGAAACGCTTGATGGCAACGACAGAGGCTCCCTTCTTCTCATCGTGGGCCCGCAGCGCCTCCTTGACCATGTGCAGGGTTGGAGGGTGCTGAGCCCGATAGCTCTGGGCTGTGCCAGCAGCTTTGGCTGTGGGAAAGAGGGACCATTTGAGACTGCAGTCCAGTCCCGAGACATTCACACCCCTAGCAGCATCAAAGCCCCCAGAAGCCAAGCAGCCACAACCCTGCTCATCCCTACAGCCCCCCAGGGACCACAGCCCAGAGCCTGAGCCAAGCTCCAGCTCTGAGGGACCCCAGAGCACTTGCAGACCACTTACCTAGCTGAGGCTCCATGGCAGTATGCAGATCCAGGCACTCACAACTCTACCACACCACCACAAATCCTGTTACCACACCCAGCTCACCTCCATCCAATTTATCTGATGAGCAGCCTGGCTGCAGGTGCTGGTTGGTAGCTGCTAATTGCTGTGGTGGAAGCCAGGGTCTGGAAGTTTGAAGGCCCTTTGCCAAATCTTTGTGAGGGGCTGGGGGCAGAAGGGGCACACCTAAGCAGGGAGTTTGGAGAAGGATGAGAGATGGGAGGTTTACAGGGTGATTGCCCTGAACAGGTAGACAAAAGGTGCAAAAGGTGTACCTGCTGCTAGGTGGGTGTTGGGGTGGTGGGATTGCAGCTTGCTGACTGCCCTTGCTGTGGGGTGCACAGGGAACCAGCCCAGAGCATGGGGCCCACAACAGACCCATTGCCAGTGTGAAGGTGGGATGTGCTCTGTCCCTTACCAAGTATGGCCTCTCTAGGAAACGGGACTCTGATAATGGTGGTGGCGGGGGCAAGATTCCACTAGTGAGAGGAGGGAAATGAAGAGCTGCTTGGTTAGCCAGCAGAGGCAGGAGAAGCAACTCTCCCCCAGTACCCCCAGGTGTCACAAGCAGGACAACAATTTTCCCCCACCCATGGAATCCCATGTTCAGGGGAGAGCACTCCCAGCCCTGGACATGGGCAGCCACGTCACTTCCATGACCCCTCTGTGCAGATACCTGTGCTTGTGAGAACCTGAGTACACCACCAATGCCCTCCTCCCCCCCATACCAGCACCAGCCTTTCTATTGCTTCATTTCCAGTCCATTTCTGAACTCCCCAGGAAGGGGACAGTGGGGGCACAGGAGAGCTGCTGGTGCTGGCACCATAGAAGGTTTGGGTGCATTTCCTCATCCTGGATCCATTCATCCATCACTTCTGAGGTAGCTCTGTGATGCCTCTGGCACCTGGCTGAGCTGGCAGGAGGGTCCCAAACCCTTGCTTGCCCCTAGCACCAGCAGCCAGGTGGCACAGTGTGGGGACAGCCTGTGGGCTTGGGGCCAGGCCTTGTGCCAGGGCTGGTCCAGCACGGGCAGGAGAACCACAGTGCCAGGCATCACCACGCTCCTGTGGGGCACAGCCTCACAGACAGCAAATAAACACCGAATCCTTCCTCTTCCCTCCAAAACCACCTCCCAGATTTGAAGTACATGAGTCAGACATCAGCCTAAACACTGAATTATTCATAAAACTCTAATCTTTAGATTTCACTGAATATGCAGAAGTATCGATAAAAAAATAATGAGAGAATTGTAATTGCAAATTGCTCTTTATTAAGGGTTTAACTCGCATGGGCTCCACATCCCCTATTAGTCCTTGCAAAGCTGCATAGGATTAGAAATCAGAGAGGATAATAATGTACAAAAATAGTTTCAAATGTTGATAACACTGAACAGCGAGAAAAACATCTTATTTGTGTAACTGAACTAAAAATAAAAATGAAGAACACTGCTACAATTGCAATATGCCATCTTGTAATGCTTGGAGCATATGTTGGCATCGCTGAGCCATATGCTGCTGGGGGCTGCCTGCTGTGAGGTGGGGGGAGCTCAGCCCCGTGCCCAGCAAGCCTCAGCAGCACCAGAGCTGCCCAGACCCTGCTGCTGGGCTGAGGCCAGGCTGACCACAGCCACATGGGGAGGGGCATGGGCAGGCCTGTGGGGGGCTTGGCCCTAGGGGTCCAAAGGTACGTAAGGAAGAGAGACAGGACTGCAGAGAAGGGGTCCTGGAGGAGTGAGCACAGAGCTGCCCCAGAGTGCTGCAGCCACACAGGGCTGTGCCGTGCTGGCAGGGCCCTCCCTGCACCTGCCTGCCAGGTAGGACCCTGCACCGGTATCTGTCCCACCCCCTGGAGGAATCACAGTGTCTCCCAGGACTTCTGGCAGATGGGGTAGGGCCAGAGCTGGGAGCATCTGGCAGAGCTGGGGCACTTTGCAGCAGCCAAACCTGCTGTGGGCAGAGAGAGAGCATGATGGGGCTGAGCGACTGGGCAGCGCTGGCTAGGATCCATCTCTGGCAAAAGAGCCAGAAAGTGGCCCCAGCTCTGGCCCCGGCAGCAGCAGATGCAGAACGTTCCCTGGCTGGGTTGTCAGGGTCAGCTGAGGGAGGCAAGGACAGCTCTGCCATGGCCCAGGCACGGCAGAGCTCTCCAACCCAGTCTGCACTCAGAGAAGGGGCATGAGCTCTCAGCAAGTCAACAGAAATGCATGGATTTACGCCAGAGGAGCTAAGCCTTTGCATTTTAATTACAAAACGTGTGTACACATTTTCAGCCCTGTTCCCAGGGTTCCTAGTGCCAGGAGCGAAGAGCCCGCCCCACAGGGCCTTGGCCACGGTGAAGCAGGGGCAGGTGGCGGCAGCAGGGCCACGTTTGTGCCCCCAGGGCAGCACCCCAGGGACCAGCTGCTCCCATGGGGCCTATGCAGGAGAGACCTGGCTGGTGGAGACGGAGGAGGTCTCTGTCTTGCCAGCAGATGTGTCCTCATCACCCAGTGGGTTCTTGCCACAGCAGAGGGTTGTGATCATGCAGTTACGGAACTGGGAGAGAGGGAAGCCCAGGGTGAGCCAGATAGACACCATGCAGCTCTAGCTGCAGAGCCATCTTTAAACCCAGCAGGACTGCTTGGAAGCCTCTGGTATTGTGGTACAGGAGAAACTGTGCCTATATGGAGTCTCCTGCCCCACTGTCTGCTGCCCACACCATCTACTGCCAGCCCTGCCTGCTCCAGTCCTGGTTCCTCCATCAACCCAGCACCTGCATCATTTCAGGTGGAATGGCCTTGCATTTGTGAGATTTATGCAACACCAAGGATGAGCTACACAGTCACTTTCCCATGTGCCAAGATTAGATCTCCCAGAAACAATCCCCGCTCCAGACCACTGGCACCTTGAGATGTAACTCTCTGCCAGCTGTTATAAAGAGAAACACAAAAGAGGAGTTTCCTGGCACCCTGCAGTTACCTGTTTGTTCATCACGATGTAGATCACAGGGTTGTAGATGGCCGAGCTCTTGGCAAAGAATGCCGGGATGGTCATGAAGATGGGCCCGAAGTCTGATCCCTGGTTGGTGAAGATGTAGAAGGCGACGCTGGCATAGGGGAGCCAGCAGATCAGGAAGGAGATGACCATGATGATGACCATGCGAGTCACTTCTTTCTCTGCCTTCTGGGTGGTGGCAGACTCCTGCTGCTGGGCGGCAGCCTGCAGGCAAAGGGAACAGAAATGCAATGGGGCCGGAGTGTGCTGCACTGGCAGGGACACAGGGCAGGGCTCAGGGTAGTCAAGCCTGCACATCTGCAGTTTGCTATTTCCCTCTTCATGGGTGGCCAGGCTGGCCCCTGGAGGGCCCTCCCTGACACCATTCTTGAGCCTGGTGTGGGCCCCTTCCCTGCACTGGGGACAGGGGACAGCCCCTGTTGGCCACTGTGGGTACCCACCTCCTTGACAGTGCAAACCAGGTTCCCATAGCAGAAGAAAATGATCAACAGCGGGATCGTGAAGTGAACCACAAACATGTAGATGACAAAAGATTCATTGTTGACCTCTGGCTTCAGAGTGTAATAGTCGATCCCACATGAGCATTGCATGCCCTCAGGGATGTACCTGCAAGGTGAGCCCAGCAGGTCAGCACCCAGCAGAGGAGACTGGCTGGAAGCCACAGCTGAGCCACCAGCCAGGCTGCCACAGCCCTGACCCTGGGGCCAATGCCTTCCTTACCTGGACCAGCCGAAGAGTGGAGGAGCTGCACACGCCAAGGCCATCAACCAGGAGAAGGCGACCCCCATGATGGCATGGTTCTCCCCAAAGCGGAAGTTGCTCATGGGCTTGCAGACCACTACGTACCTTTCGATGGCCAGCACCACCAGTGACCAGAGAGCAATTTCACCTGCACCAGGGAGAGGGACAGAAAGGGACACAGGGACATTGAGCAACAGGGAAAGAAAAACACCCTGATGGCAGCATGAGGCTTCCGCAGACTGATGTTCCTGAGGACAACCCCTGGCAGCAGCTTAATCTCTGCCAAGGGTTCAGAAAGATAAATAGAAGAGGAGTGCATTTTTAGACACACAATTTCTGTTTAATATCTGTTTAGTTCCATACCAGGCTGGCATGGGGAGGAGAGCCAGCTCTGCTTGCCTGTACCACCACGCAGCACACCAGAGCCAATGGCAGACT
The DNA here is from genome assembly GCA_013400435.1 of Pycnonotus jocosus. Classification (NCBI taxonomy): domain Eukaryota; kingdom Metazoa; phylum Chordata; class Aves; order Passeriformes; family Pycnonotidae; genus Pycnonotus; species Pycnonotus jocosus. The sequence goes on along the minus strand of VWYP01034545.1, from coordinate 247,313 downwards.
CAGCCCTGCAAAATGGGAGGAACAAAATTGTCATCTCTTGAGTCAGAAAGTGAGCCAAGGAGATGCGCAAATCCAGCAACTGCAAAATCTGTTTTTGGCTGCTTTTAATTGATGCACCGTGGTTCTCAGGATACTGAGCAGGTGGCTCCCAAAATAAAGGTTTTTTTAAAAAGTGTCACTTGTCACTTTCTTCAGTTTCTACCCAGAAACATGGCAAATGGCCTCAGTCCACATCAGCAGCAGGTCAAGGACGTTACAGGTACCATGTTTTCCCAAGATCATCTGTGTGTTTTCCCTCCCACTCCTACAATGTGGGGAAATTTCCCTCCCACTCCTACAATGTGGGGAAATTCCTGACACAAGACATTTGAATATTTGGAAAACTTACCTCCCAGTGTGGCAAAGAAGCCTTCAATGTAGCACCCTGTTACTCCAAAGACAAAGTACCCATTCATGGAGGTGTACATAGTGGTTGTGAAGCCTCCAAACACCATGAAGAGGTCGGCCACAGCCAGGTTCAGCAGGATGTAGTTCAGAGGTGTCCGGAGCTTCTTGTGCTGGATGGTGACGTACAGCGTGAGGAAGTTGATGGGGAAGCCAAGCAGAATCAGCATGAACATGTAGGCAGCCAGTGCTGAGAACTTCCAGGGCTCAGCCAGGTAATACTGGGGGTACTCGAAGGGGCTCCGCACCACCCCCGTCTTGTTGGACATGGGCACGTAGAAGTCTTGGCCTTCTGTCCCATTCATGGTTGCACTTTGTGAGACGCTTTTTGCTCTTACTCTGGAGTTCTTCTGTGCAAGGGGGAAATTGCCTCTGAAATGGAGCTCCTGCCACCTCTCAGCCTTCACTGTCACCCCAAGGAGAAGCAGTTACACTGTCCCCCACAGGGCACCTCTTATAAAGTGCCCCCAGGGTAAGCTCCAGGCACTGGTGTCAGCACGATTAGGGTTTAGAGAATTATTAATCATAATCATCCCAGGGTAATTGGCTTTCCTGGGGAGGGTGTTAAGGTGACATCCATTTCTGGCCAGCACTGTCTTTGTTGGAGACCACAGCTCATGGTCACACATATAAAGGCAGCTCTGCACTGCACCATTCATTTGCAGGGGCTCAAACCAGGCAGCAGCTCCCTTGCACAGCCTCGCTCTCCTGTCCCCTTCCCTGCTAACAGGAGGGACACGTGTGGTTCACACCCCAGGGTTTGGGGGCTGCAAATGTGGCCAGGCTGGGCAGGCATGGTGTGGTCTCCCCACTGGAGAGCCATCCCTACATACTGCAAATCCCTGTGGGAGGCTGCAGCATCACCAAACCTTTTCCACATGCTCCAGCCATCTCTCTACTCAGGATTTGGCTGTGAAGGTTTGACCACCACTGTGAAACACTTGGCCCACTTGCAGGTTACCAGGTTACTCCTCTGTGCCTGTCTTTGTATCTGATTTGGGTCATGCCAACTACATTGGTAACACTTAATAAATGACCTAGTCCATCTGTCCTGGACTGGAATCATTCTGCAATGGTGCTGGACCAGAGCACTGATGGGAGGTTCAGAGTGGAAGCCAGCACTCAGTTTCAAATGCTGGTTGACAGACAACCCGTCTCCTCAAACCTTGCATAATCATCAGACTCCACAGGGAAGGCTATTTCTGGAGCCTTTTGTGCCCTCTATGTCTCTCTTACTCACCACTCTATGCACTCAGTTGTGCCTGAAACATTCCTTGTGCCAACCAGCAGCTGAGTTACACATTATCTTTTCTTAATTTTTCAGAGGCAGTGGGACAAAACATACAGGAGGTAAGCACAAAGAGAGACTTTGCTCTGCACCCACCTCCCCTCGCTGTTTTGGCTGCCCTGAGGGCTGAGCTGAGCGTTCCTCTCAGCCAGGAGCAGGTGAAAGCAAGGGCCTCATCCTGTACAGGAGGATGTACCAGAGCTGCTGGAGCTCATGGGAGCAAGGTGGGCAGAAGTTCATGTCCTCTTTGCCTTCATAAACTTCCTCCAGTCCTGGCCTAATTTTCACCCATGTTCCTTGTGGGTTAGTTTAGCAATAAGTTTAATGGAAAAAAAGCCCAAAACGCTGTACCCTCCTTAGAGCAGAGACCAAGCTGGGAAACCTGCCCTCGAAGTGGAGAAGGTGGAAGGAGCTGAAGTGCTGGCACCACAGACTAGGGCAGACCTTGCTGGCAGCCCAATGCTGGCCATAGTCTGTGGACAGTCCCAAAGGTCTTCCTTCACCTTAACATGAAAACACCAGGTCCTCCCACACACTCTGCTCACCCTAAGCCCTTCTCAATCAATTTCTCACACTTGGTGCCAAGGCCAGAGCAGTGCCACTTTCTAACTGCAAATGCAGCTCTTTACACTTGTACCTGGGCACACTGGGATTAAAGGTTTATTTCCTAAAACACTTTAAGCTGCTGCAGTAAGCCACTGCTGAGGTAGCAGCTGCTGTGCAGAGCTTAGGGCTGGCGTGCGTCACCACTGCATGCAGCAGTGGGACAGGCAAGGAGCTGAGATAGAGGAATGGGGCAAATTCCAACCAAAGTGCCATGGTGGGACCTCTTGTACCTGCAGGGACTCCTCACCATGAAGCCAGCTGGTGGGCTCCATGGCACAGGGCAGCCTGGACTAGAACACCTTCATCATGTATGAGACATGCAGAGTGCTTCCGCCCAGAAAAGCCCAAAATGCTTTTCAAAGCTAGACTATACTCACGGAGTTATTTAAAAAAAAAAATTGGTCCATTTTGTCTCTGTGTCACAGCAAACCCTTTCTCTTCAGTTTTATAATTTTTCATTCCCACTGGCTCTGCACAGGCAGCTCAGTTCCAGAAAGAGGTGAATTCCACCCTGGCTCCCATCTCAAACAGCATTGTTTATCCATGTCAATAGCAGAGTCTTCACTGCAAACAGTGACAGCTGAGTCAGAAAGCAGACGAGCTGTAATTAGAACAGAATGTTTTTAAAGTGGTAAATCAAGCAAACTTAGTCAGGAACCACTGAGGGACTTGGAAACCCAGCAGTGTGAGTGCAGGGCCTCCTTTTCCAGAGGAACTCGAGCAGACAGACATCTCGTCCCATGTGCAAAGTGCTGCTCCCCTGGGAGCTCCCTGCCAGCACCGACCACCTCAGCTCATGTCCTGTCCCACTCAGGGTAAAGGCAGGCTGGAACAGACAGGCTGCCATTATAACAGAACCTGTGGCACCATGGGCACAGCTTATACTGGATTAAAGTCAAGACACACACCACTTCCAGCTCCAGCCAAGCTGGTTACCTACACACTATCTTCCTGCTGCTGAGAACGACCCTTTGACCATCCTGGTGACATTCCCCTGCCCGGGGGTACGTTGGTGTCACTGGCACAGGGTTCAGGCCCCTGCCAGCAGCGTGGGCTGCTGTGTGTTGGTGCCTAAACCAGCACTGGGAATACACCACTGCTGCAGCCATGCCTGAGCACTGGGGTCTCCACTCTCCCTGCTCTGTGCCCCTCAGCAATAGGCCAGAGCATGGCTGGCAACACAGGGACACACCTGGGACAGCTGGCCAAAGGGTGTGCCACCCCAGATGATGTTGTGCTCCAAAATAAAAGCTCAGGGAAAGGGGGAAGAAGGGAGGATGTTGTGCTTGTGGTGTTTGCCTTCCCAAGGGACAGTTACTCACGCTGAGCCCTGCTCTCCAAGACGCAGGGAATAAATTCCTTCCTGCTTTGCTTTGCTTGCAGGCAGAGCTCTGCTTCAGCTATTAAACTGTCTTCATCTCAACACTGGAGTTTCTTGGCTTTTGGTCTCCTATCTCCTGCCCATCCTGTAGGGAGAGCCAGCCATGGCAGGGGCTCAGATGCTGCCTGGGACTGATGCCCCCCGTGTCTCGTGGCTCCACAAGAGGCTGCAGCAGAGAGCAGTGGGTTTGTCTCCTCCCACATGCACACAGAGCTCCCCTTGGCTCAGGGCTGACACCATGCTGGGGACACCCTGCTCAGCAGCATTCCCTTGGCACAGCCCTCCCTGGCAGCAGCAAGGTGCTCAGGTGTGCACAGCCTGACATGCTGCACTTTAACCAGGTGAATTCCACACAGATTCAGCCACCACCTGCCCCAGGGTGGCTGAGATGCTCCCAGGGCCAAGACCAGTGGAACTCTTCAGACTATCTTTGAAGGGCTCTAAATGCTGTTCTTGACTAAATGGAATAGAAAGGGGAAAGAAATTCAAGATCAGAAGAACCAATATTATTTGCACGAAGCAAATTCTGAGACTATAAATAGTGAAAAATAGTCCCATTTATTTGAAGATCTGTCAATAACTGCTGTGTATTAAGGAGCACAATCTGGAGTAAAAACTATTACTTAAAGCCTGAACTAGATCCTAGAAACATTCCTGTAAGATTCTGGGCACTTTAGCTGCTTGTCTGGAAAATGCAGAGCACATTCACAAAAACAGACATTTAAAAAAATAGTTAAAGTTCTTCAACTTGGTTTCACTCTTACATACAAAATGAGACAAGAAGACATAACTAAGTTATTAGGAAAACTCTACAAATCTAAGAAGTGTTTTGCCAAGCCAACAGGGGAGTCTTTTGTTGAGGTAAAAGGTTTTCTTCATTGGTTTGACTCATCTGTTCTCCACCGACAGAATGGACAACAATTATGCTGGAGTATGAGGAGTTCATAGTCTTCTGTGTGAAACATCTGTTAATTAGGAACAGATTTAAAACAAGTTAGCCTGTACCCTGCTCAAAGAAAATGCAAATTGAGCTCAATGGCTGCTCAATAGCACAGATATTCTGGAACTACCATCACAGAGAATTGCTCCTCTTGGTTTCAATCACCTGAGATGCCACAGCCTGGAACAGAGCAGCAAGTACTTCAGAGACCTTTGCTAGTGCTGCTGAGAAGGCACAAACCTGTCTACTACTTTTGCAAAAGGATGGACAACTAGGCAGTTGTGTAAGCAAACATGACTGAATTCCAGCATTTCAAAAAGTCATTTCTGAGCGAGGCAGGAGCAGGACTGAACTTAAAGTAACAGTCATTGACTGGCTTTTTTTTTTTTTACTAGACCAGGCTTCAAGTCAGAGAGACAGAGCAAAAGAAAATAAATATAAATCAGCTTCTGTTGGTCATCCAAGGATTGCTCAAGAGGCTCTGACTTGCTGTCAGGGCAACTTCTCAAATTCAGCTAGGGCCAAGTCTTCCAAGGCAGCTGTTCCTCTATCACACAGCTCAGAGCTGGGGTTTCACAGCTCTGCCTCTGCCTCACTCAGCAATTTGCTGAGTACATTTTAGAGTATGATGTTCCAATGAGCAGCAAGGGTCCCCCATGGGGCTCTGGGTAGGGCTCTTTGTTTATTTTCCCACCCGCCCCGAGCCGGTACCTGGAAGCAGGAGGGGCAGACGGTGATGGAGGCGTCGGGCAGCAGGGAGCGGTAGTACTGCCACCGCAGCGGGCGCGGCCAGCGCTTGATCAGCACATCCCTGCGGCTCATGGAGCGCAGCACGGCGCGGCTCACCACCACGGGCACGAACTGCGAGCCCCCCTGCTGCACAGCGTGGGGACAAAGGGCCGCCGTTACCCACTGCCAGCCCCAATCCGCATTTGGAATTGTTTTAAGAAGCAAAGTAAAATTCGCTAGAAGAAGCTAATGCAGAATGGGCCCAAGCCTCGTCCCACCAAACTCCCTATCAGTTTTATCAAAACCTCCAGCAACAGCAGAATCCAGCCACATCTGTTTCCAGAGCTTCCCTTACCTCTTTAACACAATTCCTTGCAAACAACAGCCACGCTCACGGTCTCTATGAAACCCTCACAGTAAGGCCTGCTCTATAGGTTGTGTTGCTGCTGTACCAGTGCACAGTGAGGAAACAAAATTCCAGGAGTGTTTGATTTAAAATCTTTGTTGATTTGTGAGGTTTGTATTTGTTTGTGTGGGTTTTGCTGGTTTGTTTGTTTTGAAGAGTTTTGTTTGTGTTCTTAAGTGAGGAGTAAACTAGTTAGTCCATTTCCCTCCCAAGAGCCATCCCTCTCCCAGTCCCCTCCTCTGCAGCTCTCTTTGTACCACATACACACCAGAAAAGCAGCTTTGTACAGTAAAATTTTCTATTCATTTCTGTTAGTAGACAAAGGTACAGTTCTTACCTCAAAGCTCAGTTTTGCTGTAAAGGGATCATCATCCTCAATAATAATATCTGTACTGTCATCAAGCCTCAAACTCTGAGTATCTGGATGCATGTCTTAAGGAAGGACAAGAATTCCTGTAAAACTGGCTCTGCTTACTATAGCCAGCACTGGCAGAATCAGTGTGAGAGCATCCCAGCAGGACAAGTACCTTTGCTGCTTCAGAGTGTCTCAAACTGTGACAGTGCCCAGGTCATTACAAAAAGTACCAAGGCGGCCTTGCTGGGATTTCCAGTGACTGGGGGAGTTTATCACTGCAGCTGCTGTAGAACAGCAAGTCTGGCCACAGCCAGGCATGACATCAGCTCTTACCCTTCCACAGATGACAGAGCAAAGGAAGCAATCTATTGGAGTTACATTTTTGGGCAGCTTTAGTCAGAGTTTTTGTGTTCTTGTGCATTACTGCACATCTCATATTCTATAACCCCCCCAGAAGTGGGAGCTCTGGATGCCAAAGCATTCCAAACCAGATCTCAACAGAAACAGTTGTGAAGTGCTTCTTTCCTTGGCTGAGAAAAGGCAGCCTCTAAAGGAAGCTGTTATTGGAAGGAACACACTCCAGATTCCCCCCATCCTTGTCTGAAAGCAGTTCACAAAGAATAGGTAAAGCATGGCATTCCACTTTTAAAAATAAATATTGCACAGGATCATAAATAAACTGTCCTGATGGAAAAGTGTCTTGACAATATTAGATTTAGTTAAACCATATTTTGGTTGTTATACTAACACGACAAAGAAACATGATGCAATTGTACTTACATCAGTCATATGACAAAAAGAAATGTTTAAAGCTATGGGTAAAAAATAAACTCTAAATTGTTTCATTTTTTCCCTAAGAAAAGGAAACCTATTCTAATCAAAAGGATACGGTCACTCAGCATCTCTTGCCATTTATTCTCTCTTTTAGTCGCTCTTGGAGCTTCAAGATCAATGAGAGCTACAGCTTCTTCATCTGTGATGCCATCTTCCAAATAGAACTCAACCAGATGCAGCACCTCTGAAAGGCGGGAAAGGCAGGAAACGTTTGACCTGCAGGAACTCAGGAGATGCCTCATAGCAGATACTGTGCTCCTTCACAACAGTGGTGTTCTGCCCACCTTCTCTCATGAAACAAGTTAAATAAAATAAAATTGCAGCAAACCAACCCCCCTAAACTTCTGAAAGGATTGTGTTCACAGAACATCACTAGATGCATTTCAGTGTCTGGCAATAAAACAATGCTGTGCTTCTGCTCTGCAGTGAGAGCCAACAACCCCCACTTAGTCAAATTTAACAACAGTAAAGGAACATTTGTTTGGCCAAACAACACTGCAGGGAAAAGAAATGAAGCACCAAGCTTCTCTGTTAGCACTTATCTACTTGCAAAGCATGAGCAAACCCGACGTCCCAACGCACCGTAGGAGGAGGCCGAGAAGACAAAAGGCTGCCTGCAGTTAATGCACACGTTCCCCAGGTTATTCAGCAAAGGGTTGTTGGTGGAACACCGGTAACACAGGGGCACCAGCTCCTGAAAGACAGATCGAGAGCATGGCAATCACAGACAGGCACACCCTCAACTCTTTGTTTTCAATTAAATACGGGCCCCTTCGGCTGACAACACCGATAACAACCCCAGCGCCAGTCTGGAGAAGCACCGCTGTGAAATCGGATCCTTGAACATCTGAAAACGCTTCCCCTTTTTAACAAACCAGCAAGTTTTCCCATTAAAAATAGTTGTCTTCACCATTTTAACTATTAAATTTTCACCTTGCCTTTGCAGTAACAGCAGCAGAATTCTGCATCAAATCCAGGGACAAAAGAAGATGAAGAGAAGTTTACTGAAGCAAAGTTTTTTGCTCTAAGATTTGGTCAAATTTAGGTTCTCCAATTAATTCCTCTCCTTTCAAGAGCAGTTATTTTAGGCAGTTCTTAAAGGGTGTGTTTCTATTATTTCAGGAGGCCAGGTACATGTTCCCTGGTACAATGCAATTTATTTTTAGTGAGTACTCCCTGAGACATGGCTTTATAAAACACTGCAGAAGCCAGACCAGTGAAAGAAGAAAAGGCGTTAAAGTAAGATTTACGGAAGGAAGGTCACTGAAGGGATGGAGGGAGGAGGGAGAGAGTGTTGGGAGTGGGACAAATGAAAGTGACCTCCAGCTGGAGAGAGAGAGACAAAGACTGGAATAATAGCATGTGAACGAGGGAGAAAAGGGCTCAGAAGAATTAATCGGCAGCCAGGAAGGTGACTGCAAGAGAGGAGAGGGAGGATGGAAGCTGCCCACAAAGAGAGGGCTGATTTTAATTTGCTCTCAGGAGCAGAAGGAAGTCTGACTTGAAGAATAACAATAAAAGGACTGTGTTTCCAGCAGAAATATAATTATATCACAGAGCCATGCATAATACATTTCAGATTGTTTTGTGCACACAGGAACTAATATTCTAGGATTAGGCCACATATTAATGATTAACATGAAACACATTACAGCTTACTTCACTGTCATGGAATGGCTTGGATCGGATTGTCAGGCTGCCCAGCTCAACGGATTTCTGGAACCTGTCTGGGATCTGCAGTCCCTGCAGCTTGTCATAGGCATGACGAGCCAATTTATATGCACCAAGAGCTTTACTCTGCTTTGCCAGCGCCAATAATGTATTGCTATATTTTAATTAAGGAATAAAAATACATACAGCATTTAGGAAAAAATGCAATACTCTGTGCAATGAAGCATATCCAACACCAGGACCTCAAAGAGTCTTTAACCAGAGAAATCTACAGAACTTCATTTACAAACACGTGTGAAAGGACTGTCAAAATATCTGTGGGCAATTATTAGCAAGGCAAGGAACTGACCCTACATAAAGGCTGCTATGGTTAAATATTCCAACTCCATTTACAATATTTCAGTAATTTTTATAATATTCTTTTGATTAGAGAAGTTTTGATAACTTCTAGATTTTGTACTGTATTGGAAGGATACACTTTTGAGATCCCCAAAGGAGTCTCCTTTGTTAAGCTGTGAAGCAGAAACCTGGAAATATTGAAGAGGGTTTCAGGCAAGTGGAAGCTGAAAGGCTCCTCCTGTGGTATGAAAAACATAGACACGCATTTCTAAGCTGGAAAACCAACAACTTACATCAGTAAGCAACACAGCACAAGGCATCTCTAGTACTGTGTTTCTTTCATCCGTTGAGAAAATAGGTGTTGACAGAACATAACAAATGGATTTTGCATGTCTTTATCAACAAAACTCATGCAAAACTAAGGCAACCAACAAAAAGGGCCATGGGCAGGAGGGAGGTCAGGCATTGGAACAGCCTTGCTCCACCTGCAGCTCTAAGGAGCTGAGCAAGTTCTTGTACAGGACAGCTGAAGACTGTATAATAAAATAAGATTAAGTTAAATAAATAAAGTTACTATACAGTATCATTGATGTACATTCAGTATTTAATTTCCTGAAAAGTTCTACTTATTTCTGGACTCCCTAAGGAAAAAAGCTCAGGAAGCATAAATACACAATTCTAAAGTGGGTATCTTACAGTGTATCTTTGAATAAAGTGATAGACATGGTAAACTTCTGCCAAATGCTGGAAGTGATGAAACTTCTGCAACATTTCAGACTGCTGTCCTTCGTTCCCTGCGGGAGGCAAAGGCATTGGTGTCAGCGTCAAAGAGCAGCCTATGAGACTCAGCTGGAAGTTCACAAATACGATTAGTTTTAGAAACTTTCACAAATACGAAATATACTGCTAAACTGTTTGGAAAAACACGCATCTCAAATGTCTGAGGGGCGACAGATCAGCTGAACTAAACCCAAAGGTACTCAGAGCACCAGGCAAAAGGCGGTATTCCCAACTTTCTGTATTCATGATCACTAAACTACACCCATTAACACCTCTCTCCCAGTGACATACATTTCGGAGATAAGATGATAGCTAGCAAACAATCAGTTTTACCTGCTGGCAGAAATTATTTCTAACGTCCCCAACCTATGTTCAAACACTTGAGGTAACACTCTCCAACATTTTTTATTTACTAGCAACCCTCCAGGCAGTGGGTGTGGTGGGAAGGTGCAGGAGGATACACGGTCCCAGGAGGCAGGATTTTCATCGCAGCCATACTTCAAAAGGACCCTTACGCCTGCTGATGTCGCTGGTTTGTTTATTTGTTTTAAATTAGCGCATGGGAAAAACAGGGGACTACAAAAATAGCACAAGCCCAAGATATGCACAGCATTAAAAAGCCCAAATCAAACCAGCCAGCAGTGAAGCAGCTGCAGCAATGCTATCACAATGCAGGAGCTGTTTGCCTACGTGCACAACAGGGGGACAAACACACACTTCCTCTGGGTGACTCACCTTGCGCTATGTCTAAGCACTGCATGGAAAGCATCCAGTAATAATAGGCTGCGTCGTTAAATCGGCTTTCCACCACGGCATTGTGTGTTAACTGCTCCAGCACCCGCACGGCCTCTCTCTGCCTGCCAGCCTTGTGAAACGCTGCCCGGCCCAAAACAAAGAGCACTTTACACTGTGATTACATCAATTAACGGAAATTAATGGTTTGAATTGAGAGCAGTCTATTCAGCCCATATCAAACACTCTGTCCAGGGCAGGATAAAGGGATTATACACAGATATTTTCCTCCTTGAAAGCAGTGATACTAATGGAACATAAGAATCTGTAGGTATTTTGAAGCTTTTACACTGTCTCAGCAACTCTTGAGCTCAAGGACTCTGTATAATACTGGTTGCTGGGGTTTTTTTTGTTTGTTTGGTTGGGGTTTTTTGTTTGTTTTGTTTTAATAGAAAAGGGAGAAGATGCTGTGATGATTAGATCTCTGTACAAACAACAGTGATTTCCAAACACTGCAAATCACAGCTTCACTCAAAACTACAATAAATTGTTTGAAGTCAGTGCTTTGGTGTGTACAAATACTTTAAAAGTAATGTGCTGAATACTTTAAAAGAGTACAGCTACTACACCCTTCTGTCATTTACTAACAGCATCTCCTTTTCTGAAGCACCAAGCAACACCTTGATTTCTCATTTGGCAAACATGCATTGGCAAACAATGCAGTCTCCATGTAAAGGAATGGGGCTGAGGAGGAACCGACCCAAAAAAACCCAACCCCACAGCACTGCTGCCCCCTGAGTGAAGCCAGCTCAGCTTGAACCAGACTTCACATTCTGTTCTCAGACCAGAACAGTCCCACGAGGACCTCCAGCTCCTCCAGTTCTGTGCATCTACACTTGCTGAGCCCCAGCAGCACAGAGCTTTGTGGGGCAAATGGGGCCTCTGACCCCATTCAGAGAGTGCAAACTGCCACCCTGCCCTCGACCAGCTGCTCAAACACTTGGTGCCAAGGCACACAAACTCATCTTGTGCAGAGACAGATCAGGCCCAGCTCTTCCCTGCCTGGGCCCTTCCGAGGCAAGCAGAGCCAGGCTTGGATCCCAGCTGGCTCAGGAACAGCAGGTGCCCCTGTCACATGGAAGTGCACCTGAGCCAAGGCACTGCGCACACAGCTCCCTTCAACAGCTCCTTGCCTCTCCAATAGTTTGTGGACTGAATTTTGAAGCCTTCCCACAGGATGGAAGGTTGACTGTTATGTTCAAATGCAATCTTCTAAGCCAAACAAAGCCCACAAAAATCTTAAAGAAACAGGAAAAATTGACTTGTGCAGATCCAGTATTATCTAAATAGAAGGAAAAATTACGTTTTTCACTCAGGTTTATAAGATGGCTGCCATATTTTGAATTTTTGTAGGATAAAAATATTAAGACAGTTAGGATTATATGCCAAACACCTCTTATGTGCCATATTCAGATATAGAACAAGATTGAAAATCTAGACCTATATCAAGAAGCCATAATTTTTGATAATCCATCACATTTTCCTATGAAATAAGGAGATTTCCCATTATTTTAAAACCAGTATGAAAATATGGATTATGTTTGGTTTTGGTAAGAAATTTGCCAGGGCAGAGTCTGCATATTCTGTAGTGGAGAACTATGGAGTAAATATGGAGCAAGCATTGATCTGTCAGTGACATTCTCACCTTTTTGGGCTTCTTCAAATCGATCACTCTCTGCCAGCCACTGAGCATAAGGAACATAAACTTCATCTTTGAATTCAGGATGCTTTTCACTCAGAGCAAATGCCTGACATAAAGAAAAAAATTCATTCTTAGAATATTGCATGGTTTAAACAGTTAAAGGGTTTAAATATTCCAGGGGATCAATCCTTCAGCTCTAAGAAAATTCAAAAGAAACATATACACATAATAGAGAGTGTAATCCATATTATTTCTAGTATGAAACTTATGTGTTTTAAAATCAAAAGCAATCAACAACAAAAGAAAAGAAGCTTAGCATAATAACAGACTGACTATTGAAACAGAAAGACTTGCAAGTGATTATCTGGGAAATTTAGTAGATTTCCCAGCAGGAGACAAAAAATATTTGTACTTTTACTGAATACATCTTCTAAAGAAATTGAAGTATCACTATAAATGCAGTTTAGATTCACTTCCAGAAAACCCCACCACCAACAACCACATGCTGGCATACACACTTAACTGAACTACATTGAATCCTTCTGCAGAATCCTCTCTGCCTGCCTCTCCCTCACTGCAGTGCTGGGGGAGCGAGACATTTGCCTCCCTTTTTTTTTGCAACCAGTGACAATAAGAAGTGGTGGTTTTCAAAACAGAACTCAAGGGCACACTTACTTCTTCCCAGCGATGAGTCTCCACGTGGAGCTGCACCAATGCTTTCAGGTCACCAACCTTCAGGTAGGTTTCTGCAGCATAGCCAGGGTTATCCAGTTGCTTAAAATAGAAGGCACATTTGGCCAGAGGCTCACGCTCAGCTTTATCCAGTTTTCGAGCAATTTCGATTAACCTAGACTCAGCAGAAAGAAGCCAGATGTTTCAGATTCTGCCTTGGTGCTTTGCTTTTGAATTATTGTCATAACTTCACCTTTAATCAGTTAACATTTAATAAACATCCTAATAGTACTACCATGCAACACTGTTCAGTTTCAGTAAACATTCCAAATAGCTTTTTCCTTTTGCAAACTCAAACCCTTTCCTTCCCTCTTTGCTCCCATGTTCAGCTCCATATCTCAGACTGTGCAGAGGTGTGCAGATGGAAGAAGGGAACACATCCTGCACGACTCAGGGACACAGGACACACTTCCCCAACCCTGACCTGACAACAGGTTCCTGAGCAAATATCACCCCCTGTGCCACACAGCAAAACAGAGGGAAGGCCAGTCTGAGGGGCCTGGCTAAGATCTTACAGCAGTTCAGAAATGACCCAAAGTGAGTCATTGATGAGAAATGACCAGTGACAGGAGTGGCCACAGAATTTCTAAAGACTCTGTGCTCCAGGTCATTTCTCTATCCTCTAGATTATTATCCTAAAAAGCTGAAAACAGCAGCAGTGGGCTACCTGGTACAATTACTGCTGTGATGATTACTCTGAAGGCACTCAGGCTATTTTAGACAATCTCATATTGGAGATAAAGCCATGCACACTCTTCACTGCTGTAATGCATTTGTTTTTGTAACATATTTATGGCCCTACCCTCTAAACATATGCAGCTTTTAAAACATTTTTAATCATAGACGTGTTTCAGACACTCAGTCTGATATAAAGGCAGATACTAAATACATTTGGTCTTATTTTAAAATTATGTGGAATTCGTAATATCTCATTCAAGCTTTTATTATGTATTATCTCTGAGGTGACAAAAAACCTACACATCCACCCAGCCGTGGTCCCCGCTGATTTCGATGGCCTTCATGTGCTCGCCAGCAGAGAGGTACATCTGCACTGCTGCCTTTGGTTCTTTGATATCCTTGGCCCAGTCTGCTTGCTTTTTTATCAGCATCTTTGTGTCTTTGGGATCTCCAGATCCCAGAAATTCCTGCAACAGTGCGATACAAAAGTCTGCATTACCTTTGGTCACAAATGCCATTACAGTCTAAACTCTAAAATAGATAAAGGCTTTTGTAATGAATATCATGGTGCCCCCCAAGCACAGAAATACTCCATGGAGAGCAACATGGACTGAGCCAGCCTCCAGCAGCTCATCATCAAGGCCCCATGTCTGGGAGGAAACAATGGCAAGTCTCCCATTTAGACAGTTTTCAATTTAAAAAAAAAAAAAGGCAGGAGATTGTGGCCAGGCCCAGAGAAGGACAATGCAGGTGCCTCAGGGGCAACATTGATGTCCCCTCTTGCTCTCTGCTAAGCCTAGTGTGGTGGATACAAGTTATGGTTTCTGCAAATTTGTCAGGAACAGGCCTTCCCAAAACAAAATGGTACTAATCTAAAAACTCTAATAGATGAATTCCAAGTTTCAGATTTTCTCTTGCAAGCCAATCAGGTATGGATTCATTCTCAAGCACAATCCAGTCCCAGCCCACACTCAGTTAACAACAGCACATCCACTTAATCACATGCTGGCATCAGGATGCCCCCCCACAAACCAACTGAAGATTGAAATAATTATCAAGTGTCTTTGCAGGAAACAAGATATTTTAAAATATATATCCATGAAGTTCTTTTGTAAGGACAGAACCAGCTGCTCAAAAGTGAGAGTGCTCTGAAGCACTGCTTGGACTTGTGGAAGGAATGCAAACACCAAGCCTGGACCCTGTGACCCTGTGTTGACAACCATTTTGGAAATATTTCTAATAGTTAGTTCAGCTTCTTCTGCCAGTACTAAAGCTCTGGCACCATATGGTTCACATCTGTTGACATCATGTGCCAGGAAAAAAATATAAAACCCCCCTTCAACACCAGAAGATCGATTAAGGGCAATTTTGTCTGTTAACAAAACAGGCTACTGCCCATTAAACAGCTTCTATCAAAACCAAAATCAGAACAGAGGAGAAATGACAGGTAGGAAAAGAGTGGAAAACTGTGTATCCTCTGTGCTTCTGGCAAATTCTGACTGAGGTTTAAAAAACCAAAACCAAAACCAAAGCAACAAATGGGCAAAACCCTCTACACCAGAACTGCTTCACCAGCGCAATTTGGCAGTTCCCTGCTACAGCCAGAACTGCTCCCATCTGTGCCAGCTCTGAGCCCCAGGTCTGGCAGCACAGCCCTGCTCCAGGAGCAGCTACACAGGTACCCCAACAGCTCTGAGTGTGGAAAACTGCACTGAAGAGTGCAGCCAAACAGTCTCTTTGGCATGATTTGTTTTCCTGCTTAGGTCACCAAAATAAGCCCAAAATCAAAAGCTAAGCTCAGCTTCTCACAGTATAAAGAGGTTTTTTGTGAGTTGCCAGTAATCAGTGATCTGGTGCTGTGATAAAGAGCCTGTGACCAGATATCAAAGGACTCCCAACCTCTGCCTCCAGCCTGGACCCTGCACCCAGAACTCATCAAAGCCATGCACAAGAAAGCAGGTTCTGTGGTTCTTTGAATAATTCTGGTAGTGAAAACAACACCACAAAAGCACTCTCCTCCCCCATATATCTTTCCTTGGATAAATAACTGGCAAACAAGAGGGGTTTACATGTTCTTCCATGGCCTGTGCACTCCCTGGACAAGAAGCTGCCTTATGAAGTACCTTAAATTTCTCAGCATGGAATCACTCTGAAGTAAAGGAGACACAAGACCTCTTGCTCTCAACTGGTTAAATTTAGACATGACTGCAGCCAAGAATTAAAAGATTCTTACAGAGACTTATGGGAACATTTTCCTGTATGAATTACATTTATGTTCAAGAGGAGCCAAAACACTGAAGCTAACAAAGACTAAATCAGCCAAAAATAGCGGAAGTCGGGCTTACATCAGCAAAGCCCCCAAATGTTTCTTTTGAGCTCTTGGAAGAAAAAGATCTCTCTGCAGCATGGCTTGGGGAATCTCTGCTAGAGTTTCTGTGCATGTCATGGTGAATTCTTTGTCCTGGATTGGGCAGAATAGGGCTCTGATGAGTGATGAATGAGACTAAACAGTGCATGCATTCTCAGGGATTTTGATAAGAAAACACCACAGAAGACTTAAAAGCCAAGTAATGCTTCTCATCATAATATAAAAACATTACTATTTAGAATTATATTTCATTTATTCCTGCATGGAAACAGAGTTTTTTTAAAAGCCAAGACACTGAATCTTTGGAATAAATTCTGTAGTAAACAAAAATATTCTAGGTTAGCGTATGATACAGTTTTTAAAATGCATTGATGTAGAACTGACTTACTCTGATCCATAAATATTTTTTATTATAACATGGGTGCTACCTTGTCATCTTTGGAGGACAAACAAATAAAAAGGGACTCTCGAATGAGATAATGGAGAAGAAGGAGTCATAAACCCAAAATTTTTAGTTTTGAAAGAAGGAAAATAACTATGGATAATACTATGTAATCATAAAAGTCATTGGTGGTGTCCACCCAAAGAATTCACTGAAAAGCCCTGAATTTCCACAGCCATATTTGAGACTCTACAAAACACAACCTGCTGCCTTCATAGCAGACCCTGAAGGAAAATCCAGAACATCCAGGCCAGAGACACTTTCCCCCTTATAACCTCCAAACAAACACCTGAGAAAATAAAATCGGAATTCAAAGCCCACACTTCTTCCAAACCTTTTTCAGGCTCATTCTTTGGCAGCAGTTCAGGTACATCAATATTGCTGCATTTCACAGCCCAGGTGGTACCTTGGCGTGGTCGAACATGCGCAGGTCCGAGTACATCTCCAGGGCCAGGCTCTCGTGGCCGCTCCTCTTGTACAGCCTGGCTGCCTCCTGGAACTTTCCCTGGTAGGCATAAACATCTGCCAGGAACAGGTCGTTGTTGTTCTCTCCCTGCTTTTTCCGGTCCTGGAAAAACAGAAAAACTGAAGAGAGCCGTAGAAAACACTCTAGATGATCAGGGCCCAGGTGAGAAATAGCCTTTGAGGAATTACATTTTCAGGCTCATATTTTAACTGTTAATAATGAAAATCTGGAACGGGATAGCATAATTATGCCTCTCCTACATTTCTGGTGAATTTATAATTAAAGGATTAAATCCCTTCTTAATTAAAATTACGAAGAGCAAAATTAAATGTCACTATACAAACCAAAGTGATGAAAAGTCAGTTCTCTTGATCTCACACAGGAAAGTGAACACTTGCTATCATTATGCCAGTCTATTTTAATAAAAAGCACTTGATGGGCTCTTCATTTTCTCCCTGCAATCTCACCAGCACATAATTTGGCTACATTAACAATATGTGCAGGTGGGATGACAAACATAAGGATAACTGCCAGCAAGAGGCAAATTCAGAAAGTACGTTAGCCTGCCTCTGGGTACAAACCAGTGACAGCTCCACTGTCCCCACATGCAAGAGCTCATGGATTTGGGTCAGCACCAGTCACTTCCAGAGCACCTGTACAAGCTCTCCTGGTAACCAGAACTGCTTGCTCTGACTGCCTGGGAAGGCACCATGAGGACAGCATTAGTGCAGAGCCACGCAGAAAGCCTTCACATGAATCAAACTGCAGCAACACCCTGACTGTGAGGGACCCAGGACAGGTTTGCACACATGTGTGTGTGTTTCCATGTGTGTGCGTTTCCATGTGTGTGCCTTATCTTGTGATGTGCACACACACCACTACCCTGCCTGGGATAAAACTACTGCTGCAGTAAGCACACATCATATGGAAACACAATAGCTGTGAACTGAATTCAAAGAAAACTGCATGCAAGGAGAAAAGCATTCCATGAGCATCCAAATTCAATCCACTGCTGCTAAAGGGGCTCAGCCATCACTCCCTGGTCACACTTAGTGACTGGGCTAACACTGAGCTGGTGTTCAAAGCTCCCTTCAAAAACTTGGTTAAATGAATAATCAGAGGACCTGTTACACCCTTTTTTGAAGACTCCATAGAATCTTGCCAGATAGAGATGGCAACTATGTTTCTCTGTCATCAATTGGGAAAGAAAAATGTCATTACTGAGAGAAAACCATTGCATTAATGGAACATGTCTGTTTAGTTATACCCCTACAAGCCTCAGAAGGAATCCATTCCACTGCAGACCAGAGTAAGTGGGGATGTAGAACTCACTGCAGAAGGAGCACTTTCAGGTTGTGTGAAAATAAGTTTACGCCTATTTTTCTTATTAAACAGAATATGACACAACAAATCCAGAATATCCTCAATAAATGCAGATCTGGAGAAGCATATGTGGAAAAGAAAGGTTACTGCTGATGAGAGAACACTCTCACCTACCTATACCCTTGAAAAGAAAAAAAAAAAAAAAGAAAACCAACAGAAAAAGGGGCTCTTAGTGCAGACCTTGTCCTGTGTTAAAGTTCACTACAACCAGCAGGCATTTTGGCAGCAGCAGGACAGCTCTGCAGACATGAAGACAAGGAGCGTATCTTTTAAGAGAAGGTGCAAATCTAATTAACATGAGGAAGAGGAATTCCCTTTATGCCATCTCCAAGCAGATATTTAAGGTATTATCTTGCCATCTCTGCAGAAGGACAAGGGTGATGAGTGTATTTTCAAGTGCTCATGACAGACAGTTATTGTTGAGTGAAGTTCTATCAAGAAGTGTGAAAAGAACAGGAAGGAGTGATTAGAGCACACTATAGACGTATGGAATCCCAAATTCTATTTCCAGTTGTCACAGACTTGTCATGAGACCCCAGGTTTGTCATTTCATTTCTCTGGGCCTGTTTCTGTCTCTGCAAGGAGGAGATAATAGTAATTACCTACCTCCAGGGGGTAGGGAAAGGCTTAATGAACTCATGTTTATGAAGTATTCTGTACTAAGCTCTGTCAGCACAGTAGTATTCTACCAATTATTAATTGACTATTGAACGTTTTTTCCAGTTCTCCTGAAGGCAGTTTCAGCAGTTCTCATCCCAGATCCACATTCTGGTCCATGAAGTTCCAATCCTATGATTAGAACTTGAGTCATCTCTACTAATCAAGATTTTTCACTTCAAACACGTCTGCAACAGTCAGAAGCACCAAACAAAACAAAACAAAACAAAAACTGATTTTGGCACAGTAGTAAGTTTAAGAAAATACACCTTCTTGAACCTTGGCTTACCTCTATGCTGCTGATCAGTTCTAAATATCGAAGGTCTCGTACCCTGGTAAATGCCTGTTGAAAATAATTTTTAAAAAAGAGTAAAAGGCATTGACTTGAAAACTCAGAAAAACCCAAATATTATTCTGCATGAATCAAGGTGTCTTCATGTAAAAAGGACAGGCAGAAGTCTGCTGGGTTTGGGTTTGTGTAGTCCCGAACCTGGAGGGCTCTGACTGTGACTGTGGCCCCTGAGTTGTGGCAGGAAAGGGGACAAGGTAGAACCAAAAAAGCTCAGCCCTGACATGAGCAGCACAGCAGGCAGTGGGAGCTCTGCCTGTCAGTCTCCCAAGAAATACAAACTGTCAATTAAAATATTACATGCCTTTGTTCTGGCTATTTTATAGCTTCTCCATTTTGATGTGAGGTATGACACAGACAAGGAAATTTCAGGAAACTGTTACAAGGAAGGGCACATAACTGATCCTATTGTCAAAGCCTGCTGCATATGCTCCTAGGTTTTAAACCATTCTGAAAATCCAGCATGAAAGGAGCTCAGAGAGAGGAAAGGAAGTCAGAGGACGATAAGATAAAAGCACTGTAAGACAGTGTAATATCTTTGCAAATGGAGATAAATGTGCAACACAAAGTCCCAAGTGGCAAAGTCACGTGTAAGTTGCAGCAGCTCAGCACTTATTCCTGACATGCATCACAAAACAGAAATTTAACTCTTTGGTCTGCACAATCAAGACTTCCAACCAAACTAATACTTAAGAGGGCAGAGAATATTCTGCTTACATCGGATTGGACTAGGAACTGTGAGAGCCTTTAATGTCAAGAAGCTTTTTGTTTGAATTAATCCGCTCTAATTCTAAGAAGGCACTACTTTAAAATTCCAAGGAGGCACTGAAAACTTATTTTTAAAAGTATCTATTTGCATAAAGCCATCCATGAGACTGGAATTATTCTGATGCCTCCACTTAAGGGGAAAAAAAAAAGAAAAATAAAGCATTTAATTTCCTTTTTTTTAAAAAAAAAAATCTTTTATTAAAAGATGCCTATCATTACAGACCATTCTCAGCGTATTTTTAGAACATGTTGTCTTTCATACAATATTCATGACATTGAACTCAGTTTGCTCTCTTTTACTTGAGAAGAAGAGGTGAAAGAAAATAGGGAAGTATTTTATGCCAGAGAAAACTCAGTTCTTCAGTCTATGCCCACTCATAGACCACTCCCCAAAGCAAGGCACACCACACAGAGAAAAGGACTGAAATGATCCTATCCCATCAACACTGCCTTCACACTACCTTAATGGGCAGAAAGCAAAGAATAGGAAATCCTCACATTTGTACTGAGGTTATATTAAATATTTAGGAGGGGAAAAGGGCAAGTTTGTGTCAGTACGGAAGGTGGGGGCCAAAGGCAGGTGAGCAGCCTCTGCTGCCACCCGGTGGGCGCTGCTGAACGGCTTCCCACTTCTGCTCTCCTAAACACAGTAACAACCTCCAGTGAAACCATTTCCTTTCTATCCAACGCTTTGATTGAGAACATGGCATTTATCTAGAGAGATACATTACCTTTCAGATCAAAACCTCATCTCAAAATCCTGAGTTTATAATAAACAATTTGTTTGTTTATGGAATAAGACACACTAAAGACAAACAAGACAGTAACCCAGGAACACCACTTGCATTCTAGTCATAAAACATGCATTATACACATAAACACACAGATATATATAAATATTACACCCAAGCTTTCTGCTAAACGAGTAAATAAATGCTTTACCTTTTTAGCAGTTTCAAACTCCAGCCCTTCCAAGGCTTCCATGGCCAGCTCCCTCCAGTCAGCATCAGTCACTCCTAAACACGCAATTTGATAGGCTTCTTTAAACATTTTTCGTTCCAGATATTGATACATGGGTGCAGACTGAGGATTGCCATAGAAAAAAACATGTATCAGAAAGCATAATACTGAGATATATCAGTGAAATTCTCTGGGAAAAAAAATATTCTAATCACAACCATTACAAGCTGCCCAGAGAATAAACATCTCAGTTTTGTACACAGACAGAACAACATTCTGGGCTGATCATTATCATATCTTTACATAAGCTGGGTTAACGACATTCCAAACTCATCCATTTTGAAACCTTCAGTTCCTTGCAATATTAGGAAGTAGTTAAGAATGTGAACTCCTCTGGGAATTGAACATGGTAAATATGATGCACACTGAGCTGTTTCAGTCCTCTGGAGGCAGAGCCAAGGAGGGGCAGCGTGTTCCCAAGGGCCAAGAGCACGAGGAGAGGCCCCACTGCCGGGTGTGAGGCGTCCCTGGCGACACCCAGGCACAGGGAAGGGGTGCCACGGGGAAGGAAAGGAACCCTCCTGCCCCAGCCTCGAGGACAAAGCTGTTCTACCATGGCTGTGACTGCACAGGCCCTACAGACACTCAGGCCCTGGAGGATCTGTCCAGCAGGAAATGCCAGGGGGAGCTGCCAGGTGCTGCAGGGTGACACACACAGACAGACGCAGGCGGCTCTGCAGCCACAGCCCCCTGAGGAACAGGGAGCACTGCAGCACCACTGCCCTCACCTGGCCTTGCAGCCTCAGCACCATGCAGGCCCATTCCTGGGTTATTTTTATCAATTTATCTGAAAACTGTACACTCTTTGGTACTCCCTCTCTCCAAAAGCACAGCCTTGGAAAAGCTGCCTCTGTGATACTGCACGATAATTCTGTGCCATCCTGGTGCCTACAGCACGCCAAAGGAGTGCTCAAGGCCTGGTGATCCTGTCTGTGCCTGCCAACCACCCTGGACAATCCAGAGCCTCACCAAGGACGTGCCCAGGCCCTCAGGGGACAGAGGCTCTGGAACACAGGTGTGCAATAATCAACACAAGCACAGGACATTCTGCCTTCTTCACCGATACTCAGAGGCAAATCCTGCACACACTTGGAGGCACAGAGTCGCAGCCCTTTTACTTTCTCTTTTTGCTTTGCTTTTTTTTGATTTCCATTATATCTCATGACCGAGAAAACAGCATTTTATGGAAGGCAATCCCTTCATTTTGAATATTTGTATAGACCACACAGGTACTGTACATTCAGACTAAAATATTCCATTTAAATATTGCCTAAAGACATCTAGACGAAGCAACAATAAAACAGCATTTGATGTATTCAAGAAAAATGAAATTACAACAAGGAAAAGTTATACAGAGAGAACACAGTAAAAATCCTGCAGGAGGTAAGGCCTGCACTGTATTAGATTATGTGCATTTGCAAATAAAAAGGGAGAATTAGAAACAACAATTACCAACAGCAAAAAGAAGTTAGCTTAATTAATGCCAAAGAAACAAAAAGAAAATAGATCACACAATATAACTTAAATAACAACGAAGAAAGTGTGAACTGCAATCATTTTAGTAATGAAATACAAGTAAATCTGAGAAAAGCTTCTTCACTTGTTAAACATTCATGTTTATGAGATATAAAGCAACACTTAATGAGATTAAAGGATTACCTGGGGAACTTCAACTGCTGACATAGAGAAAACATGAAGGCAGAAGATCTTGGAGCCATTGTAGCCCACAACAAAGCCTTGCAGTTTTTGCTGGTGGACAGGGAAGTTGCTAGCTTTGATATTGAGGTAACCCCCTCCAGAAAAGCAAAGCATATCCTCACACTGGGTATTCCAGGCCACGCTATTAGCATTGGGCTCCTAAGAGCAAAACATCTCAGGATTACAACTGATGCAATCACATCTTTGCTAAGAAACATGCCTCCTTCAGCTGGAGTGTTTGACCCATTATAGCCTGGTGTGTACACACACATTGATTATTCACATTTGCAATATCCTAAAGCCTAGAATATTCCTAACAGATTCATAGGGACATATTTTACATTTTAATACTCAGCTATAATGGTTTTGCCTTGTATGTGTATTTACTAGTGATCTCTACAATCAATCTGTAGAACATAATACCAAATTCCACAATAATATACTTCTAGTTAGCACATTTAATTGATCATTTCTCAGTCCATTACACACAGGAAGTTGCAGACCCTATCTTCGCAGCACTCCATCCTTGCTATCCAGTGTGCTCTGAAAACATTTAACCAACATTAATAAGTGACTGCTAAACTGCCAATGAAGAGACCATTATCATGGGTCCTTTTATAGTCTATGAATACCCAACGAACAAAGATGTTTAGGCTTTAATTCTGTTTGTAGTAATGATACAACTAAAATGCTCATTAACTGTAATGCTTCAGAGGGAAGCAGGGCAGAGTTCTAAATTAAACTGAAAAGGTCACATGTCTAAGAGCTCCTTATTCAGCTGTTGCTCACATAGATTTCCTGTCTTCTCCCTCCTACTCCACCATCTCTGAGAGGGTGCATTTGATAAACAGAGCACAGTTAAATTCCACAAGCTGTGATAAACAGCTTAAATGAGATACATGAATTTCTGCACAGCAACACTTCTGGGATGTTCTGTGTGCCAAACAACTTCCTTTTCCAAAAGGCCAGTGAGTGTAAGGTTTCACCTGGAAGAGCAGCTCCTTGGAGTGGATGTCGTAGACGAGGCAGGTGTCGTTCTCGTCCACCACGGCCAGCTTGTTGCGGGACGCGCTCAGGTCCAGGCAGCGCACGGCCGTGGATTGCTTCAGCAGCACGATCGCCAGCGCGTTGTCCACAAAGATCTTCAGGATCTACAGACACAGCCACCCCAGACACTTCTGTCCCCACCACTGGGAACAGCACTGCGGGTTAAAACTTCAGTGCTGCCTCGAGTGTGAAATTGCAAGCTTTTTCAGAGACAAGATGCAGTAAACTTAGGGAAATGCTTCCAGTTTGAGGTCTCTTGAGCAGACTGGCTGCTACAAACATGCTCTAGGTCACAAATCTATACAGATAAATCAGATGCCATGCATCCTGGATTCTCCAGGAGTTACACAATTTCATTAATATGGGAATACACAACATCCAGAAGACACACAGGATCTCAACTTCCCTGCCAAACTGGGCTCCAGTTTGACACTTCCAGCTGCCACCTGGCGTGTGAGACAGACAGCACCTACACCTGGAGAACAGCCACACCCTCACAAGGGGTCATCAGGACACATGTACACACCTCCAACACCCACTAAAGGCAAACTGCTCTCTTCACCAAGAACTCAACTTTCATCAGTGGATACTAACAACTCACAGACTTCTAGACACAGTTAAACAGACTTGTATGAATTTTACTGTCAGAGAATGTGAAAGACAGAAGTAATTAACTTCTAATCCCAAAATTAGACTGTCAAATAAAAATCTAGGCTGTAAAAGAGCCTGCTGCCCCTAAGGTCTCTCTCCAAGAGGAGAGAACACATTTTATTTGCAGTGGAAAGACACATACCAGACATAATGTGTTACCTGACCATTCTTTAGACCAACTAAGAGGCCTTCTCTTCCTGGAGGTCCTCCAATTACTTTAATGTAACGAATAAGAGATTCCATCAGCCATTCTCGCTCTTTAACACCACTAAATGAGAGGCACTGCAATCTCTTCTCCTAAGGACACAGCAAGATATAAAACACAGCCTGGAGGTGAAGACAAAAATCTGTGTCTGATGTGTGATGTTTATACCTGTATTAGCAGGTGTGTCTACTTTTACATTTAAAAATCATTACATCAAATACTCAATTTAATGGGTGGATTCTTTAAGATTTTCCAATCGTATGAGCAAAAAAACCCAAACACCCTCAATCTTTTTCTAGTAGTTCTCTCCCACCCAAAAGTACCCCTGGATTCTGTGCTAATTGATCAAATTCACTATAGAGCCTGCTTTATTGAACCAGAGTCACCTGAGCCTTGCCACAGGGTGAGCACTGCAGGGCACTGCCTTGGGAAGTGCTGCAGCAGCTCCCACAGGACAGTCACACCCTGCCAGCCACTGACTGGGACAGCTGTCTCCAACACTGAACACACCCCAGGACTCCTCTAGCTTTTAAGGCACATACCTGGCATAAAATAATGTGATCTGAACACACCACCAGCAAGTTACATTCGAATTTCTTTATCATCTTTTCCTTCACCCGATAGTACATATCCGCAGAGTCATCTGAGTACAACTCGTAAATCAGGATTTTCTCTGGCATCTGGATGGCTAATCTGTTTTTGTAGATTGCAATTTTCTTCACAAGCTCTCTGCCTTTTATCCTAACTAGAAAGAAAAACCACCAAAATTATAAAGTATAAGCTGACACAAAAATAACATACAGAAATCAGAGAATTAATACACTAAAATTGAATCTCTTTAGAGCACCTCTAAAATTGAAAGCACATTCCTCCTCAGTTATGTTTGCTGCTCTGCATCTATGTAATCTACTATCCCTGTCACAGTTTATCACCCTCTATGAACAGCACATTCTGGAGCAGTACTTCAAATCCTTGCCATAAAAAGCCAGCAGAAACAAAGAAACAAAATAAGCACAAATGCTTGAGGTTACAAGTAAGGAAAATAAAAGCTAAATATAACATATAGTATTTTTATCTCATTTTCAGAGATTAAAACCTTATTTTAAGAGCCCTCGTCCCTCCCAGTCTCTTTGCCAATCCCCACAACTTTCATTAAACTCATCAGTGCTGAAGTTGCACACTCCAAGTTTGCACTCTCCTCGTGCCAAGGGTGTTCCATGGTTTAACTGCCAAAGTGACAACAGCCTGGCAGGTACACGCAGCATATATTCCCGTGTCCTGATGGACATTAAGTAAAACAAACTGCATGAAGCTTTGGCCTGCCTGCAAGTGTGGAATTACCTTTTTGTTCCGTGATGAGGTGCTGGACAATAACATCAGTCATGTTGTCCCTGTAGGCGTAGCGATCTTTGTAGAGGCCATGGACAGTGCTGAAAATCAGCTGGTAGAAGGAGATTGTTCCATCCTGACACCCTACTGCCTGAACACAAGAAGGGAATTTTAGTTAATTGGTTCTTATAGGTGAGAATTGGCAGAGTGTGTGGTGTTTATATGAACACCATGTCCCTTTTCCTGCACAATGAACAGACACCAGATACAGCTGATTCATTTTTAACCATGGTCCAAGTGCAAAGCCAAATGTGCACTGATCTTTGCACAGACCACAGAGACCACCACGCTGAGTGGGGGCCTTGCGTTTACATGGGTGGGATTTTGGTTTGATTTTTTGCAGAGGGGGTGTGTTTGTTCATTTTTAAATTTGCTTTAATTCTCTTCTAACTTGTACAGGACTCAAGAATGCAGCATTTGGGGCTGACAGTTGCCCTGTTGGCATTTTCCTCCCATCATGGAATTAGATTTGGTCAACTCCAGCAGTTATTAGCTGATATTTTTCATTATTTTTCCCTCCTCTTTTTAAATCAAAATACAGTAAATGCCTTACCACTTGAGAGCAGGTGTTACGCTCCTTACATCCTTCTTACAGGAAGGTTTTACTCAGGTTTTACTTTTGTGGGATATTTGTAATTCCAGTGGCAGTTCTGGAACCTCCCTAGACCCTGCTGAGGTTCTACTGCCTCAGTAGGAATCTCCAAGTGGAAAATGTATAATCTTACTTTAACAAATCCCCTGTAAAATGTTAGAAAAACATCCCTACTCACCACATAGTTGGAGTCTGGTTTAACTTTGCAGGTCCACACCCAGCTGCTCTGCTCTCCCACAGTGCCCAGGCGTACCCCATCCCTTGTGAAGAGAGAAACCTGTCTATCTGAACCTCCCAGCAAGAGATACTCTCCTTTAGTAAAGTAGCTGATGCAGCATGGGTCAAAATTGAGCACTCTGTCCTTCCCAATCTACAAGGGAAAATAAAACACAAAAATCCAATCAAAAACATTAACAAAAGGATCATTTCATCTTTCCTGAAGGCAACAAGTGCCATCACTGATACCATTCATCTCCTCCATGCATGGCTTTTCAACACCAATAACCACTTGGCTATACTGAGATTCCCAAAGGCAGTTCTAAATGATGTCCAAGAATTCCTCCAGTCTCAAACCATTCTGCTCAGAACGCAACAACTCACAAAACCCCTTTAACCAGCTGAAAAAACCCACAAAGATGTTCTCTACAAACCAGTGAACCATGTCACAGAAGTCAGTGGAGTTGTAAGGGCTTTAATGGAAGACAGCAGCTGAGCTGCTATGTAAGAAACAAGAGCTGAAGGGAGTAATGGTTAAAAAAACAGTAGACTCAGAACAGGCTGGGAAAACAGAAGACATTTAATGTAACTAATAAAGCACCAGTATACAAACATTTTGACCACGGGACACAAAACAGAACCAAAAATACCCTGTGACTCTTGAATAAACTCTCTAAGACATACCTGCTTGCCACTCAGGTAGTAAAAGGAAAGCTTCTGACCCCAGTCTGCCACGGCTAAAATGTCATTGCGTTCATCTCTGCCAAAAAATAAAAAAGAAAAAAGCAGTAATTTTACAGAAATTTATTAACAAATTTCTTAGAGCAACAGAATTAAGTGGCAGAATAGCAGAATCCACTTCATGTTACTCTTTAAAAGTCACAAACTGAAAGGACAGCAGTTTGTCATTTAAACCTGTGGAAAACAGCCTGGGGACACAAAATCAAAACCAGTGTCCTCTACAGGAATAACTCAAAGATTGAGGGGGTGGGTCAGGCTCTGCTCCCAGGGAGCAGGGACACAACAAGAGGAAACGGCCTCGAGCTGTGCCAGGGAAGGTTTAGCTTGAATATTGGGAAAATTTTGTCCCTGAAATGGCTGTCCAGCCCTGGCACAGCTGCCCAGGGAGGTGGTGGAGTCCCCATCCCCAGAGGGACTTAAAAGTTGTGTGGATGGGGCACCTGGGGACAGGTGTTAGTGGTGGCCATGGCACTGCTGTGGGAATGGTTTGACTCAATGTCTCAAAGTGCTTTTCCAATCTAAACAATCCCACAGCTCCAATCTAAAGGCAACTTGTTCCCAGGTTCTGCATTCAATTGAAGACTGGCAGCAAAGCCAAAACCCAATATATAATCACTTAAAGAAAGAAACACACATGGCATTAACTTGCTCCAGCAGGGATAAAAGTCAGGCCTTTCTGCAATCAGTGAGTCAAGGATTATCTATTCAGCATGAAAAAAAAGGAAGTATGATATTATTTACCTGGAAGGATTCCAACAAATTGACCATATTGGAGAGGAAGAGCCTCCTGGCCTCTCTATTTTCACTTTCTCATCACCATTTTTGTTCCTTATGCTGACAATGCCATTGAACATGCCCAAAGCAAGGTACTGGCCATCATTTGTCCAGCTGAGAAAACACATACGTACTGAAGAGTAAATTACTACAAACAAGCAGCGGGAAGGCAGGATGGTACATGGCACACTCACACAGGAATGGGACATTAAAGTATATTTCTAAGAGGGAGTTCTGGGAGGTGGCTAGCAATCCTATGGTTTGTTTACACATCTAAATCCACATTTATAGCAACAGCACACTCTACATCGAGAACATTTTATCACATAGACAGAAGTAAAATAATAAATTAAAGTTTGTAATATTTGCACCATGTACTAAGTCACAGATACATTTTGGGGATGGCAGTCTGGAAGTAGACCAAAATGTTTTAAAAGCCACATTTAGAACATGATCAGACAGAACAGTCTGGTGTAGGACAGAGGGGGCTTAGGGTCTATTCTGGTCTCCTCTTCAGTCAGATGAATGACTTCAGTTAATGAACCCTTGCTTCAGGTTCCCCACAAAGGTAATACCTTCTTCAACTGAAAACACCAACAGTACAGGGAACGAACTACAAACAAAAATTGCAATTATTTTTCCTCTAACTTCATTTTATTGTTGTTGCACAAGACAGATGAACAGACGGACAGATAACCTAAGACACCTGCTCAAGAGCAGAATATATCTCTGATGCCTTCAGAAGGATTTGGTTATAAATAGGACCAAACATAACCCCACACTTCACTGCTGAAAAAGAAGGAGGGAAAAGTTCTTTCTTTTAAAGCTTTGATCTTACTTGAAATGGTTTGTATTAAAACTAACTTAAATGACACAGATAACCCTTAAAACTTACCTACAGCAAGTAATCTTGGAGCTTGTTTTATGTTTAGAGACTGACTTCTGTTCAGGAGACCATAGGCCTTGAGGAAAGAAAACAAAAAGCCAATGACAAGTATGTGCCAGTGTTCAGACTGGAAACTACCACTGTCAGAGAACTCAGATGGGATTTTAGAGGCATCTAAGTCTTGTCAACTGCTAGAACAACATTTAAATACATATTATTTATTATTAAATGGGAAAAAAATCCATCTAAATAACAGAGAGTGTCTCTGCCAAAAATTCCAGTAACGGAGCAGCATATTTGATCCTGTGACCCCTCACTACACTGTCCTTTCCCATTGAGTTTAAGTGATTTAAATCAGTATCCAATGCCACTGAATGTTAGGTAGCTTTGTGTGCCATCCCTTCTGGAGTTATAGAGCTGTACCTTTCTGTGGTTAGCTTAGCTTTCCAGCTGTAATGGAATTCACAGACTCAACGGAAAAGTTCAAGGAAGAAGACATACCAAAATCCCCAGACGAGCAGGAAGCCAACTGATGAGTGAGAGGATTGTATGAAACGCACTGGATAGAGTCATTATGCCTAGAATGAAGTCACAATTAGATTTCAATAAATCATTCTTAAATGTCCCTTTTCTGACTTTCAGCAAGTGAGCTGAAAGCTTTAGCAGATGCCAAAATAATTGGATTGGTGTATAGTACATCAAGTAAATCTGCTATTACTGTAAAGTAAATCAGTAATTAACCTTGTAAAAATTGTCTCCAAGTAGCAGGATTTACTGTATTTCATCAAGATTACAGCAACTGTGGTTTGTGAATGATGATTGAAGGTTGTATCCAAATCCTAAACCAAGTGTGATTGTGCAGTGTCCAGCTAACACAAACCAGCTCCTGGTAAATGTGCAGTCAGGAAACAGAACATGAAGTTTTTGCTTCAGAGGGCTGACTGACAACAGAGCCAGACGACTGAAATATTCTAATAGTGCCAAACCCATCTTTAATTTGATCTTTGAACCAGAATTATGGTTTATTACAGAAGACTGGTCATATTATGTTTAATTTTATTCTGACCTCTTCTGAGTTTCCCTAGCTCTCTATCAGCCCTCTAAATTCACAGATTTCTCTGGATTCCCCACCTCGTTTTATGCCTTTAATTGCTTTCCTGCCTCATTCAGATACTTCAGCCATTCTTCTCCTCCTCCCTCCCCTATCATCCCTTTTCTCTGACCTTAGTGAACCTTCTCCCAAACCTAACAGCTCGTGCTCTTTAATTGCAGCAGTGTATAATCAAAATTGGCTTTTGAGGCACAGAACTGAACGGCATCACTTACGTGTACTTCAGAATTCCTTCTAACTTTGAAGTCCAAATTATCACACTTTTATCAGCAGAGCCAGACGCGAAACGCTTACCTAGGAATTAAGAGATAATTTAAATCCCACAGATACAAGAATCACTTTCACTCCAAATACTGAATCAAAGAGAGAGCAAGAAGTTCTTGAACTCAACAAGGCTCAAGTAATAAAGGGGCTGACACTGAGTGCCTGGATGTGCTGCTGCTTCCCCAGCCATGTGGAGTTTCAGTGACTGTACTGCACCATTTCCAGGGCCCTGCCAGTAACCTTCCAGTGCTGTCCAGCCCCAGGCTGGAGACTGATGGGAACAGTGACAAGTTAAACTGGTACACTGTCATGGGAACTCCCATCACCCAAACAGCAGCAGCTGCAGGAAGACCCCCAAGCCCACAGAGTGAGTCCCACACCACGAGAGAACCGGAAGCAAAGTGCAGTGAGCAGGTAACACGTGAAGAATCAGGAGATCAGGAAGCTCTGGGATAGAAGAACTATGGGAATAAAACTCAGAGGCAGATGAGGAGTAGAAACAGGAATCTCTGAGGTGAGCCTTCCCCTCACACTACCCATGAGTATACACCTTACCAGTACTAAACCTAACACTGAGGTCAAACAGGAGGAGCAGTGGAACCACAGCTCTTGGGTTCACAGGTGACCTTACAGGTACTTGTGCAGGTAGCACCTGCACAGCAGATCACACCCTCCACTGGACAACAAACCCTAGCACTGGTCAAAGAACAAACCCCCAGCACTCCCACCCTGTGATGGAAACAACCCCCATTTCTTCATTTTCAGTGGGCAATCACAAATAGCAGAGATGCATTTCACAAGCCAGGCTAATCATGCCCCAAGGTGCTATTTACCATCTTTGGCATAAGCCACGCAGTACACAGTGTCTTTGTGTCCTTTCAAAGGCTGAATCAGGGTTCCATCAGAAGTATCATACACCTGTTCAAATGGGGAGAAAATAAACTATCCAAACATACAAGCAAAAAAAATCCTTCAGTGAATCACAGAATAACATTTTGGTGGGAAAGGACTTTCAAGCTTACTCAGTTCATGCCCTTGCCACGGGGCAGTGAAACCTTTGACTAGACCAGGTTGCTCCAAGCCCCATCCAACCTGGCCTAAAACACCTCCAGTGTGAGGGCTAGGATATAAAGCTACTGAAGGCCAAGAGATTATGCACTTCATTTTGTGTCTGCTTTTTTGGATTTCACACAGTTCATACAAGACAAAACATTTTCTAGCACAGAAACAGCTTTCGGTAACATGATACTTCTTAGAAAGAAAAAAGTCAGTACTAGAAATAACATGCAGAAAGGACATTTTTCAACAGCTTGTTTGGCAGCTTGTTTTACATCTTATTGGCTTTATATCTTTTATTTTTATATTTTACATTTTGCTGTTAAAACATCATTCTACACATTTGATGTTTAAGCATAATAAATTACTGCAAAGGAGCATCACTAAATACAATATTCTGTTAGCCCTGAAAATAACACCTGCTCTCCTGCAGTGCTGAACTCCTCTACAGTCCATCCATCATCCCTCCACCTCGTCCATCCCTTCTTGCAGTTCCTACACCTGCCCCATCTGAAAGCTTTGCAGGACCTGTCAGCACCTGGTCCTGAGCTGCTCTTGCAGAAGTCCCAAGGACCCACAAACAGCTTCAGGTGAATGCTCCCACATCTCTCCTGTCACCACAATGCCAGGACATGGGTTTGAGTCTCTCTCCCCGTCACAGAGATTTTAATGACATTTGCACCAGCACAGCCCCTGTGGCACTTTGTGCCAGGACTAGGGGCAGGTTCATGGATCTCAAACCCCAGGCACAGCACAAGAGGATGAGATGACACAAATAACTTAAATCTCATTACTTTTGGAAATAGAGCTTAAAACTTGCTAAGAAATATTAAAAAGCTTCAAAACACTTTAGAATTGGCCTGCATTAATATGTATGTTGCTGTGAGGCTGCACTGACAGAGATAAGGGGATTTCAGATAGGTTATATTCATAAGTTAATGTGAAGGAAATCATGCTCCTACAGCTGCAAAGGAGAGAGGACAGGAAGGTTTCCCTACCAGCAGCCTGTTTCCAGCAGCAATTATCAGCTGCGTCCCATCCGGCTTGAACGCGATGTCGTAAATACTGAGGAAAACAAACAAACAAACAAACAAACCAAGAACCGCGTGTCAGGAGATAGAAACAGATCCTTGCTCGTCAGATGTGCCAATGGCCAGCACCGGTAAGGGCACAGAGCGTGGGTGCGATTGCCAACAACCACCGTGAGCAAGAGGAACCGCGGGACCGACCCCGCACCGGGAACCCCCGCACCGGGAACCCCTCGCACCGGGAATCCCCTGCGCAGCCCCGAACAGCCGAGGGGCTGGAGAGGAACGGGCCAGCACATCGGCTGTGCCCGGGCCGGGACACCGCCAGTGCTCGGGTTCACACCACACCGCTTATGCCTGGGTTCACACCGCCTGTGCCCGGGTTCCTCACACCGCTTGTGCCTGGGTTCCTCACACCGCCTGTGCCCGGGCCGCTCACCACTGCTCGGCCCTGTCGCGCCAGGTGAGCGCGGCCCGCATCCCTCGGAGCCCGCACGCCTCAGCACGGCTCGGCTCGGCCGGGCCCGCTCCGCTCCCCGCCGCTGCCATGGGCAACGCGCCTGCGC
>VWYP01034545.1:167456-213954 GCA_013400435.1 Pycnonotus jocosus | reverse complement strand
CGGCTGCGAGGACCACGGCCCGGTGGGGCCCAGCGCCGTCCCCCGCGGGTGGCGGGTGGTGAGCAGGCGCAGGCGGGCGGGCAGGACGGCCGGGAGGATCGACGTGTACTTCGTAAGGTGAGGCTGGGGCTGTCAGTGAGCTCTGTATGGCTTTTCTGGCAGGACCACAAAAGTGTGCCCAGACATCGCCCTGAAAACTGTTTTTATCCTTTGTTTTGGGGTTGTTTTTTTGTATTATTGGAGATTTTTAAGTGAACAGCAGGAGAATGAGAAAGTCATTGCTAATTTACTTTCCTTTCCTATCACAGCCCTGAAGGGAAGAAGCTGAGGTCAAAAAAAGCACTTGTGGAGTATTTACAGAAAACTGGGGAGACAACACTGAAAGCAGCAGATTTTGATTTCACAACTCCTCGAGGGAGCACACGCTCAGGGTTGAGCAGATATGGCACAGGAGCTGCGAGGACTGACCTGGAAAAGGAGGATTGTCAGAGCAAAGTGCAGGAGCTCCATGCACAGAATAGTGCTGAGGCTGGAATTCAGAAAATCCAGGCTGGGAATGGACACCTGGAAGATGCTACATCTACTGTGGAAAACACAGATCTAGTAACAGAAGGCACAAACCCAGAGCAGAGTGTGAAAACCAAAAGAAAAGGGGCAGATGGGAAAAGTGTCCAAACTAGGAAACGTGGGAAGGGCTCAGAAAGGAGGAACCAAGGTGACCCCAAGAGCAAGAGGCAGAGAAGAATCTCTAACACATGGGAGACCAACTGTGTTCAGACCAAGAGGGGCCGTAGACAGACAGACACACGTGGAGCTGACAGCCAGAGTGATCCAGGTGCTGACCCTGTGGATACAGGGAAAGCTCTGTCACGAATATACAGGGCACGGCTGAGGTCAGTGGCTGGCTCACAGAGAGAGCTGGGGCAGCTGCCAAAGGAGGGGCCGTGCTCCAGTGACACACCTGCTGCGAGCTCTGAGGAGAAATCCTCTGGACTTGAGACAGGGAAGGTGCCAGATCCGGGGGATCTGGGGCAGCAGAATGGTAAATCTGACACCGAGGTGGATGCTGAGCCATGGGACAGGAGAAGCTTCCCAGCAGTCAGAATGGCACCAGGTGTGTGTGTGAAAGCAGAATGTGATGCCCTCACATTCTGCCCAGGCCTCTCCTGACTGTTGAGGCCACGTGATCTGCTTCAGGTCAAGCTACTCTGACATCCAAATCTCATTTTTATCCAACAGCATTTAAATTAAGGCAGACTTACTCAAAGCTAAAACTCACTGTGCCAAGCTCTGTGAGCTGTACAGTGTCAGACAATAATCTGGAGGAGATTTAAGGTACATTTGTGTTCTGTACATGAGAAGAATTCCTTCTGTTTCCATCAGAGCATAAAGCGGAAATGGTGTGTGGAACATGATAGCAAAATATTTGCTCCTTTTTCCTAATGCTGAAGTTTTGTTTCTTTACAGAAGAGTCTGTCCTGCGAACACAAGTGGAGAGAAGGAAAACGAGTCCGTATTTTTCCAGTAAATACAGCAAAGAAGGTATTGCATTGCATTTAGGAAAATACATTTATTTTAATGGGGAAGGGATAGGATGGCTCAGGATCAAGTGATGATGTGGGAGATTACTTGCAGCTTGACACTGGCTGCAGTTGTGCCAAGTGAGACACAGTCCCCTGCAGCCCTGTAGAGGCTGTGTGGGAATTGCCATAGCTCCATCTACTACTACACAGTGCCTCCACAAAAATGCTTCAGAGGTCTTCATTTTAATTTCTCTTTTTTTGCATTATATAGGTAAAGCTATTCTTTACTGTCAAATAAATGTTCTTGTGCTGCCTCTGTACAGCCCCCAGCCCACCCAGAAGGAAGGCCCTCAGAAAATGGACTCCTCCACGTTCTCCTTTCAATCTTATCCAAGAAACACTCTTCCATGATCCATGGAAGCTTCTCATTGCCACCATATTTCTCAACAAAACTTCAGGTAAGTAGAGCAGAGGTGTTGGGAGGTGTTACAGGGCTGAAACTGCTGCCAGTTTTAAAGGCATTAATGAAAGAAATTATTTATTTTGGTTTGTGTCACTGTGAAATAATAATCCTTAGTTGGTACCTTGTTTTGAAAAGCTCACTTGAAAAAGCATATGGATAGTGCAGAAAGAGAACTTCATCCCAGCCTCCTGCTCACAGGATTCTTTCACCAGGGAAAATGGCCATTCCAGTGCTCTGGGAGTTCCTAAAGAAGTATCCTTCTCCTGAGGTAGCCAGAGCTGCAGACTGGAAAGAGATGTCAGAGCTGCTCAAACCTCTTGGCCTCTATGAACTCAGAGCCAAAACCATCATCAGGTTCTCAGGTGGGTTTTCCTGATACCTGGAACAATCTTGGTTATGCTGGCAAAGGGCAAACAGCTTTGATCCAAATGCTGCTCTGTGGCTTCTCCTTTGTTGGGTGGGTTGGTGAAGTGAAGACGTGTAACAGTGGCACAGGGTCCTGCCCAGGTGCCCCTTGTGTGCAGGCAGTGAGGGCAGGGTCTGTGTGTGCAGGAGCTGAGTGCTGTGCCCTGCCCCGCAGGTGAGTACCTGAGCAAGGCCTGGCGGTACCCGATCGAGCTGCACGGCATTGGCAAGTACGGCAATGACTCCTACAGAATCTTCTGTGTCAACGAATGGAAGGAGGTGGGTGGTGCCCTTCAGCATCCCACTTGTGCCCACTGACCCCCTGGCACCGGAAAACCAACACTCACAATGTTGAAACAATGAGGTATTTTAAAGTGTTTTAGTAAATACTCAACATTTCCCCTGTGTCTCAGGTGCAGCCACAGGACCACAAGTTGAACGTGTACCACACGTGGCTGTGGGAGAACCGGGAGAGGCTGAGCATCGACTGAGCTGAGCTGGGGGTGACCTGGCCCCACCACCTCCTGTCGGGTGTCCTCACAGTTTGGGTGTAAATATTTGTGTGATGTCAGGGCTGAGGTCATTGCTATTTTTTAAATAAACGTGTCCCTGTTTTGTAGTGCCTGTCTCTTCTTGCAGTGCAGCTCTGTGCCCGCGGCTGCCTCCCTGGGCTGGGGGCTCGCTGGGCAGAGCCAGGCAGTGCCCACCCTTACCTCCCGCGGGGCCGGAGTGGGGCCGGAGCAGTCGCGATCTGATCTCTGCTGCTGGACAGAGGCTGAGGGGGAGAGCCTGTGCCAGGAGCACACCTGGACAGAGCAGACCCCGCTCGGCGCCCGCTGCGCGGCCCTGGCACTTCCCCGGTGCTGCCGGAGGTACCGGTGCCTTCCCATTCTCATCCGGGGACGGGCCCTGTGTCGCTCCGGCAGGAGAGGGGCCCAGGCGCGCTCTGTGTCCCCGGAGCCGGGGCCGCTCTCGGGAGCCGTGGGCGCTGCCGCGCTGTTGCCGGGGCCGGTGAAGCGCCCGGGGCGGAGCTGCCGCCGGCACCGGGCGGTGCCTGCTGGGGCGCTCGTACCGGCNAGCACCGATCTGGGCGCCCCCGTCGGATTAAACCTCGGTGCCCGGTGCCACCTCGCTGCGGCGGCGGCCTGGCCCTGCGGCCCCCTGGCCGGTGCCCGGTGCTCGCTCTGCGCGGCTGCTGTCCCCCCGCCCCTGCCAGGACCGCCCGCGCGTCCCATAAGCGCTTGCGCGCAGGGCCCCGCCCTCTCTTACCCGGGCCCGCGGTGGACGCGCCATCGGCACCGGTGAGTCCCGGCCGCGCCATCCGCGGCCATCCGGCCCGCGGCGCTTCTGGCACGGTCCGCTTCCCTCCTTTTCCCTTTCCCTCCGCCGCATCTTTCCCCCGGGGCGCGGAAAGCGGCCCCCGCGGGCCGGGACTCATCCTCTGCTGCCGAGGCGACTCCGGATGGGCGGCGCTGGGGCCTCCCCCGTGCCCCTTCCCCGGCGGCGGCGCCGCCTCGGCCGCGCTCCCGGGCAGCGCTCGGTCATGAGCTGGGTCCGGGCCTCTGGAGCGTGGGCGGTTGGAGCAGGGGGGTTTCGGTCGCTGTCGATCGCGGTGTGCGGCGCCTGGCTCCGGGCAGGAGCATCGCAGGGCCGCGGGGATGACACGCGGCACCTCCCAGGATCGCATCTGGAGAGCTCCCAGTGCTCTGCCAGCTTCGGAGGCGGGAGGCAGAGCCCCAGCAGATGAAGACCCATTCCCTCGCCGGCCTGCCGTGGCCCGCGGGGGAAGGCAGTCTGCGACACGCGCGGCCCGGGGAGCTGCTCCACACCTCGGCCACGCCACTCGCTCACTCCACTCTGTCCCGCAGCCACCATGCCTGCCCTCAGGCCTCTCGTGAAGCCCAAGATCGTCAAGAAGAGGACCAAGAAGTTCATCCGGCACCAGTCTGACCGCTATGTCAAGATCAAGGTGAGGTGTTCCCAAATACAGAACTTTTGGGGTGCCTTTGGTGTGGGTGCTGAAGGAAAGCCCAGCAGGATGGTGCCAGGCTGCAGCAGCTGGGCAGGGAGAGTGTGGAGGCTGCTGTAGGCAGCTTCCAGGCCAGCTGTGTTCAGGTGATCTCATTCTGTAACCGTTCTCTGCATTTGTGCAGCGCAACTGGCGCAAACCCAGAGGCATCGACAACAGAGTGCGCCGGCGCTTCAAGGGGCAGATTCTGATGCCCAACATCGGATATGGCAGCAATAAGAAGACAAAACACATGCTGCCCACGGGCTTCAGAAAGTTCCTGGTCCACAACGTGAAAGAGCTGGAAGTGCTGATGATGAGCAACAAGTGAGTGTACGGGGCCTGTACTCCCACCTGGGAGAGGTGGCATGGTCAGGGTGAAACGAGGGAAGTTATTGCCTTTGAGAGCACAGATGCCATCATGATGTACCCCCACTAGAGGATGGGGGCACAAGGAGATCTTGGGGCTGGCAGTCCCATCACCTTGGCAAAAATACATAGCAGTGGTGAGTGAGGCTGTGCCATGTCTCTGGTACCCAGGGTCAGAACTGGGGCTCTGGGTCAGACCTGGGCACAAGTATGCTCCAGTGCTTGTTTTTGCTATGAAGTAGTAAGAACAATAATTAACAACTACCTCTGACTGCGTCATTCACAAGAGAAGCTGAGCTGTTCTGGAGGGGAGCTCCTGCTGCAGGCCAGACAGGTCAGGCTTGGTGAGGAGGGGTGGCAGTCATGGTTTAGTGCCCACGCAATGATGCCCCCGTGCTCTGCTGTGTCCAGGTACTGCTGGCAGCACAGCTCCAACCCTTTCCCACAGTGGGGTGGCTCTGGAGGGCTTTGCCTTGGCTCTGGGTGCTGCTGCAGCCAAGCCCAACGCTGTCTGTCTCCAACAGGTCGTACTGTGCAGAGATTGCCCACAACGTGTCCTCCAAGAACAGGAAGGTGATCGTGGAGAGAGCAGCACAGCTCGCCATCAAGATCACCAACCCCAACGCCAGACTGCGCAGCGAGGAGAACGAGTAGCAGCCTCTGCAGCACAGGTGTATTTAATAAAGCCTCAGTCCAACCCAGGTCTTGTCTTGCATGGGCAGAGGAGGGGCAGCAGCCTGTGTTTGGCTCCAGGGCTCTGCTGTCAGGGGCACTCAAGGAGCAGTGTTATGGTGATGGTCAGTGAACTCAGGCCATGCAGCTTCACAAGTGTATTTTATTTTCTATACCACCCAGACAACAGATGTCTTTTCACACAGCACTATAAATACTATTCACATCAACCACTCTGTCAAAAAAGAAAAGAAAGCACAGAGCAGTTCATGGCTAGAGCAGTGTGTCATGATGGCCTCATCCTCTAGTTGGCTGCTGGAACCTTTGTCTCTTAAGGCATTTTCTCTTGCACAAAGCAGGATTTGAGCACAGCAGCCACTATGGGCTGTGTGCTTGCACCCCTGGCTCCTGACACTGACCACTGGTGCTCCTGCAGATGCCTGCTGCTGATGTGTGACCAGGACCAGTAGACCCTTGTGGCTGGTGACACCAACATTGAGATGCTCCAAGGGGAGAGAGAAACCAGTGTTAGTGCAAAGCAAGGCTTTAAGCAGGGTTTGTCACTGGAACAATCATTAGTCATCCCTTGGAGGGGAAGATGGTTGAGGTATTTTGCAGTCAAAACCGCAAATATGAAAGACAAGCAACAAAGCTTCATATTGCCCAAATGCCAAACTGCAGCCCCAGGAGAAGGGTGGGGGTGTCAGGTAACCTCCCTGCCCTGTGCAGCCTCTGCAGCTTGGCAGTTGCAACTCTCCTTTCCCAAAAGGCCTGTGGGATGAACCCATTAATAAAGGCATGGCTTCCAGTTTTTAGCCATGTTTTTTAGTTATACACTTTAAATACAGTCTTGGGCAATTTTAGGTAGAAAGTGCATGTGCAATGATTAAAAAATCTTTGTACTGCAGTAAGGAGTATTTGAGGAAGTAGTTTCCATTGTTCATGGAACCACAACTGATTGCTTTGTGCACCCCTTAAAACTTCCTAAAAAATGGGAGTATTCATCTTGCAGCTCCTCCCTTACATGAGGCTGTATTCCCCTGATCTCAGGTCTCATTGCAATTCTGAGGTGTCTGATAAGCGGGATTAAGCCAGTCATGTCCAGCTGTCACATTCACACCATCCCCAGTTTCTCCTGTGGCTGCCCAGGGACTTGGCTGTGGCACAAAAGCAACTCAATGGCATTTGTTCCAACCCAGCTTGTGTCTGGCTGGGCATCCCAAGGGCAGGAGGGTGGTGGGGAAAAACATCTTAGCTCATATCCATTGATTCAGAGGTGGGGAGGGAAGCAGAATCTTTCTGAATGCTCTCAAAAAGTGATGCCATTTCAGGACTGGATCTGATCTGGGATGAAAACTCAGCCATTGCTGGGCTTTTCTCCACCTCAGGGATGGTCAGGAGAGCAGCCACTGCCCGCATGGCTGAGCGCTTCAGCTCATCCTGCTTCTCAAACTCCTGCTTCACTGAACCGGCTTTCACCTGCAAATCCAAAGGCTTGTTTTCAATTGGCATTTAGAAAAGCCCATACAGGCACAACCAACACAGCAGCAAAGACCAGCAGAGTATTTTCCAGCTGTGGAAGTGAGGGAAGTGGGTGTCTCAGCAGCACTGAGGAAGAAGGGCAGGAGCAGAGGCAGCTTTGGGCAGGACTCTGCTGCTCTTACCTTAGTGGAGCAGGTTGCCCGGAGGGGCTCAATGAGCCGCTCGAGCCGCTGCAGCACGGCGTTGGGGCAGAGCACCGAGAGCCGCGCCAGCATGATGAACGTCAGCATCTGCACAGGAGGGGGGGTAAACTGCTGTTGGTTCTCTGTGGTGCCCAGCTCTGCTGACAGGCTGGGCTGTACCCACACCGTGCTCAGTTCCTCTGCACTTGTGCAAGGGGCTCTGCTAAGAGCTGGAAACGCACCCCTGGCAGCCAGGGGCTGGAACTGCAGCTGGCCCAGGTACGCACAGTGCTGCAGGTGTCTGCAAAGGACTGACAGCCCTGGGGACACTGCAGCACCTGGCCTGGGGCTGTGGGGATGCACGGCCCAATTTCAGCCCAGGCCACACAGAAAATAGCATCAGTCAGGGCACAGCACCTACCCGAATGTCATAGTGATCTTTCAGCCCATCCTCCACGTGGTTCAGGTAGTCATAGATGTCCACCCGGTCCAGGCAGCTTTCCAGCAGGGTGTACATGCACTCAAAAGCAGCTTTCCTCACATCAAGGCCATCGTCCACTGTGTGCTTGAATGGCCCCATCTCTACCTGAACCAAGACAAGCAGTACAGCTGTCACCAAAGAGCAGACAGAGGAACAGCTCCACCTGGGCCTCACAGGCCACTGTGAGTCATCGTGTGGCACCAGCTGAGCCCGATTACCTCCCGGATGAGCTCCCTTCGCACTTTGGTTTCATTGTACAGGCTGGGTAGGACTGTGTTCAGCAAATCTCGGATTAGGGAAGGCTTGTTGTGAGCAGCAGAATTAAACAGTGCTAAAGCCACACGGCGAACATTCAGGTCTGGATCTTGCAGAGTTTTTAAGAAGTCACCTGTGGGATAAGAACACAGTCAGTCCTGCAGCCAACAGGCTGCAACATTTTTGCAGTATTTTAAAAGTATGTTGGGGTATATTTCAAGGAGGCTGCTTATGAGAGCGTTTATGGTAAAATAACTAGTGGCACAGTCTGTCAGAACCATTTTAGATGCTTTCTCTCCCTCCATTTGGGATACAGTAAAGAAACAGGACTATCCTATGCATTTGGGCATAAAAACAAACAGTGTGACTGGTTACCTCACCCTAAAGTCAAATCAGAAGCTTTATTAATCAAGTAAGTTGTGGGGTATTTTTCTTGCTTTGATACCATGTGATCAAACTTCTCTGAAACAGAAGGGCCAGTTTTATACAGCAGATCCACGTGTGGGTTCCCTGGACATCAAACATGCTTCATGTAGGTTATACTTTTGAAGATCCTTTTTGTGGGGTGCTGGAATTCTGAGTTTAAATGCAGAAAGAACTTAAGCACTCTAAAAAATGATGGAATGTGCCCAAGAGCGAGGCATCAGTGCCTTTAGCAAGGACTCAGTACAGTGTTGCTGTTTAATCCCAAAAAGTGAGAAACACTGATAAAAACTAACTGGGCTAAATAACATTTACACAGGAGTGGAAAATCTCTGAGCTGCTAACAACACCCAACCTCTCATGCTCCCAGCTCACACCCCTGTCCAAACCAGCCTACCTATGCAGCCTTTCAGGAGAGCATCGATGGGTTGAGGCTGGTCTGTAATTGTGAACTTGATGGCAGTAACCACAGTGCTACGGGCATGTGGGGAGCCTGCAATGAAGAGGGGAAGAAATAGTGAAAAATCAAGAGAAAAAATCACTGCTGTAACTTTCTAGTACATATTCTGCCCATGGTCCTGTTACACTTGTTATAGAGATAAGAGAGGATTCTTATCAATTCTGTGAATCTGCTCCTGCACAATCTCCTTGTGTAGTCCCTGTTCCCAGCACCCTCCTGCTTTTGGGTGGACCAGTGCTCCTCTGATCCCTCTTGCAGAGAGATCCATCTTGTTACCCGCTCTCCTCTCAGCTGGCTTTCCTCCCCGTTGTAGCCACAAGCAATTTACAAAACGAATTTCCATCAAAAAGCAGCATTGCCCTGCTCTAGCCATTGCCCTACCCATTACCTGCTGACAGCTGTTTCCTCAGCCGGGGCAGCAGCTCAGCAGGATTCACCAAAGTCAGCTTCCCCAGGCATTCTGCCACCACGTTGCGTGTCCCTTCCTCCGTGCACTCACAGTGCTTGAAGAGCAGAGCCCAGATATCCTCCACGTAGGGCGCGAGGCTGTCGGCTGGGGAGGAGCTGATGACTTCCTTGAGGGAGTGCAGCAGCAGGTACTGTCGCTTGGGCTGGCTCCCGATCTCCTTCAGCATGAAGGGCAGATACTCCTTCAGATTCCCAACGCTGACGTTGCCCAGTGCGTAGGCGGCAGCGGATTTCACCTCCTCGCTGGGGGAAGCGAACGCATCCAGGATGACGGCCCTGAGCTCCCTCTGAGCACTGAGGTTTGTGGTGCGGCCCACCTCTGCCAAGAAGAGGAAAGCCAGCACTTGAACAGCAGGGCTGGACTTGGGACTTTTCACATCCTGGACAAACTGGTTCACTGTGGCAGGGGCTTCTTTTGGGCAGGCTGAGGACAGAGCTGCCACACACTTTGCGATGGAGTGGTGCGCCTGCTTGTGCAATGTCAGCGAGGCGCCGGCTGAAACTGAGGAGTAAACAGGTGCTGTCAGCTGCTTCACCAGCTCTGAGTAACCCATGGCAGCCGTCTTGGTCAGGACCAGTGCCTGGAAGAAGTCAATGATGGCGTTCAGGGCCCCTCCCTGAAGCAAAGGTGAGTGGACAAGCTGAAAGATTTCAGCTAGGACAGGGCCGCTGATCTTGGAGATACAGGATGGATAAACCTTGGCCAAAGTTGTCAGGAACATGATGGTCACCTGGGATACATGCATGTCATTCTCAGTAATTAAGACAGGGAGCTCTGTTAGCACAGCCTCAATCATGGCAGGCTTGAGGCTGTCGCTGTAGTTCTTCACCAGGATGTCCAGAGCATTCAGAGTACTCAGTTTCAAGGCACGTTGATTTTTTCTCAAGAAGGAAGCTAAAATGGGGAGACCTTCCCCTAGGATGGGTCTCAAATCTATTTTAAGTGAAGAACTGGCAATTAAGGTTAATGCTTTAACTGTTGTCAGTCTGGTAATTTCATTTTTGAGCCTCTCCAGAAATATCTTCAAGGTTGGCTGGAGGTCAGTGCTTAAATGATCCCCCAAGCTGTAAATGATTTGTCCCATGCAGGAGATGGCACGTTCCTTCACCTCCTGGTCAATGTCAGCGGCCTTCAGCCGCTTCAGAGTACTGGGGAAAATGTCCTTCACATAGGGCTTGGTGTCAAAGGTGTAAGGTTTGTCCAAAGGCCTGATAACTTTCACAAGCTGCTGAGTTACCAGCAGAGCTTCTGATGTGATCTTATAAAAGGGGTCTTCAATACAGGTCACAACAGAAGGCAGCAGGGCTTTGACATGAGGGTGAAATACCTCAGGCTGGTGGTTGCAGAGAAGGACGTGGAGGAAGGACAGTGTGTCGATCCGCATGTTGGAGGAGCTGGATTTATCCACCAAGGAGAAAACAATACCTGTGCAGAAGAAAACACAATGTCATACTTCTCCCAAAGAAGGAGGTTCATGGATCCAGCCAGGGACAATCTCAGGAGACTTTTCTCATATTCACTATACAACCATACCAA
Source organism: Pycnonotus jocosus (assembly GCA_013400435.1). Taxonomy (NCBI): domain Eukaryota; kingdom Metazoa; phylum Chordata; class Aves; order Passeriformes; family Pycnonotidae; genus Pycnonotus; species Pycnonotus jocosus. The sequence continues at coordinate 203,226 of VWYP01034545.1, read as the reverse complement.
AAGCAAAGGTAGGACCTGAGCCTTATAGCAGTAGGGTGCTACACAAGCCCACAGGCCAGAGAGTCAGAGAAAAATGTGGCGGTGCAAATTAAAGTACTAGTCAATATAAAGATTTTTTTTTAATTCTGCGAAAGGAAATGGCATTTGTATTTCTGGCCTCAGTGTGGTAACAGCACAATTCCAGCTGTTTTCAGAGGATGCTGGAATAGGTCCTCCCAGAAGCTTGTCAAGGGACTGTGGAAATGAACTTGGATGTTTTTATCCTGGCTTTCAGTGCAGAGGCCAGAATTAATATGGGAGCTGCTCAGCACATCAGCATACAGCAGAACTTCATGTGTTTGTCCTAATGCTGAGCAGAGTAACTCACAGGAATAAAACTGGAACACACAGGCAGGGAGCACATGTGTTCAGAATGGATTTTGCCAAGCCTACTGCTTCACCCCAGACCACAGACAAGCTTACCAGGGATAAGTGCAGGTATATGATCTGCCAGGCAGCCAGGAAGAACACTGGCCAATTCTGTCAGAAGGCTGAAACAACCCTGTCTTGATTTGATGCTCTTTTCTTTCAGCTGCTTGTGCAAGGCCTTGATGATGTTGGGAACCTGCAGTTTGGAGAAGCAAATGAGAAGGGGACACTTCAGTCAACCAGCTCCTCTCAGAGGCTCACTCTGGTACATTTCTACCAGTTTATTCAATGATTTTTCTGAGAAACAGCTGCAGTAAGGCACCAGTCAGACACTTCACCAAGTAACCACCCTGCCTCAGCCTGCACACATGCCAGGACAGTGCTGGCTGTACCCCCACAGCTCCCGTGTTGTGTCAGCAGTTTTCCCCCGGGCCAGTAAACTGCCAACCCTGTGGATCTGGGGGCCTCTAGATGCCTGCCCCAGGGCTCCTCCAGCTAGCCACATTCTCAAGGTATCTATTTCTCATTGCTTTGTGATTTAACCCAGCCACCACCTGCTCACACACCTGGTTCTGAAGCATTGTCAGGGGAACTTCATCCTTGCCAGAGGCATCGGAAGAGTGCAGCCAGCTCTGGGTGGGCAGCGTTTGCTTCAGCAAGGAGATGTAAGCATTGAAGATGTCAGCTTTGACATTCTCCTCCCTCTCTTTGAACCTGCTTATCAAGGCTGGGGAGAGAGTTCTGTAGAAGTCCTGCAGGAGATCGTGCCTGCTGCTGACAATGGCCTCCAGGCACTTGGCCGCAGCCCTGCGGACCTTCCAGCTGATGTCATCATCGTCACTGTACTCGTCATCGCTTTCTAGAAACAACACAAGGGGAAACAAGGTGCAGCATTATGAGAAAACTGGAGCTGAAGGATCACTTGATCCTCAGAGCTGCCCTCTCCAGGAGGAGAAAGCAGGAAGGGGAGAAATGTTAACCCCGTATTCTGCTGAGCACAGCCATCCTCACAAGCAGGCACCTTGCTCTTCATCCTCCCCATTCTCAGTTTCCATCATGTCTTCCTCTTCCTCCTCATTATCATAGTTGTAGTTTGGGTCAAAGGTGATGTACTTCAAACACAGTCCCATCACACTTGAGATGTGAGGGTCCATTTCCTTTGGGCACCTATCACAAATGAAAATTTTAAGAGTTAATCAGAGACTAAGCTGTTTTAAATATCCAAATAATATTATTAATCTCAAAAGGATCACAAAGTGCTTCACAGAGTATGTGGACATTTTGATAACATGAGCTAAACCAAAGATGCTCCTTCCTGCTGTGCATGAAGCAAGGTCACATTCCCCTATGGGGAGGATGCAATAGTTTTTATAAGGACAAATAAATAAATCAATTGCCTTCACCCTGTTGGCAGCACTGAGTTAAAACCAGAAGATTTGACAAGGAGGAGGGAATAGTTTTGCTCAAAGAAGCCTTGCAGCTGGGAATGCTGAAGATGTCCTTGTAAGATAATCCAATTTATTATACCTAATTTATTATACCTACATCTTCTGTATGTTTTCAGAAGTACAATTCCTGTGGAGAGATAATACACTCTCACAGACATGCACGAAGCCTTTTGTTAGAGTGAGGCAGGCAGTGGCCTCCTTGCCCTTCTCTCAGTTGGGATAACTAAGCCAAACAGAGCCTGTGTCCCCATGTGTCTCTGTCACCCAGCATTATTAGCAAGGTAATGAAATAAACCTACTGCTGGCACTTCAGCTGTGGTTTGATGGTGGCCCTTGGTTACCTGTATGTGTCAATTCACACATACACACCCTGGTTGAATCCTCCCTTCCTGGGAGAACACCTCAGCAGCTCTGCAGGGCTCCTTTTCCAAGCAGTAAATGTCTGACCAAACAACAGGAGAGCTGCACCTCAGCAGCTCTTCTGCCCAACCCCCTTGCTTGCCTCCAGCTCCCTCCATGCACCAGGAGTGAGGCAGTTCCTTCTGGCTAAGGAACACTCCAAGGACAAGGAAAACTCCCACTCCTGCAAAACCAATACAGAAGGACAGCCTCATATGCTGAGGTAAAGCAGCTCCTGATTCCAGTCCAAGTCTGCATGTGCAGAAGAAATTTCATATGTGAACTGCCTTCCCAACAGGAATACTTGCAGGAAGGCCCTCTTTCAAGGATGCTGAAGGTATGGATATTTACACCAGGAGGACAGGGATGCACTGGATGGTGCAGAGGCATTCCCCAGGGGTACACACCTTCTCACAAAGGACTCAAAGGCCTGGAAACAGTACTCTCGCAGCTCATCATCATCCACATTACAGTACTGAACAATCAGAGGAATTATCTTCTCCAGGTGTTCTCCTGGAAAAGACAAAGCAAGCAGCAGTGAAAAACTATTCCAGCCTTCACTCACCTGGGCAGCTGACAGCTCAGCCACCTGCCACTTCTTTCCTGTGCCTAATAGAGCATTCCTGCCCCACACCTCACGGGCTAGGAGCCAGCAGCCCACCAAAACCAGCTGTGCTGGTATTCAGCAGCTGATCCCTGCTCCCTGTCTGCAGACCCTTGTTGGCAGTTCAGTCAAAGAAGTGCTGTGATTAGAGATCTCTTAGGACCTAATCTCAACTCTGGCAGGTCTTTTAGACAAGTAATACAATATGTTCCCATCCATTCTGTCATTTAAAAGGGGCTGAATCCACTGACCTAGTTCATAGATGTATTAATTCAAACCAGGGAAGTGCTTCAAGATCTTGAGGGGAGGATCTTGTTAGTCACTAGCAAAGGGCAACCAGAGAGATACTCTGGTGTCTCCTTTCCAAGTGGAGATCAGAGAACCAGACCAGAACCACAGAGGGGATCACAAGCACAAGCCACTAATAAATTAAGAACACTGAGCACTCTTCTTTTACCACTAAGAGGAGGTGCTGTAAAATGCATGCACATTTCCCAGCATCATTTCAAGCTGCTCATCCTACCTATGCGGTGCCCAGCCTGCCTGCTGATGCCAGCCACACACTGGATGTATGTCCTGGTGGTCGATGTAGACTCGTTCCTCTTCAGCTCTGCCAGCAGATGCTCTGTAAGCTCTGAGAAGATATTTCCACTGCAGGTCAAGACCAGGTGCCCCAAGGCAATGATGGCCCGTTTACGTACTGCCAGCCTGGGGCTCGTTAGCTGGGGCAGCAGGCATGTCAGGATGGAGGAATGGAATGAGTAGAGTGTTCCTCCCAACCTGCAATGAACAGAACAAGGCACAAGTGAAACTCAAAGGCTCAGAAAAAAAGCCCTCTTGGCAGCAACACATCTAAAAATCCTTCAGCAATGGGGACATCATGCACATTGTGGGGAGAGAGAGGAGAAGGGTGGGTTTGTCATTTTGGTCTGAACACTGACTTGGTCTATAAAACACAGGGAGAGGTTATTTGTCTCCATCATGGAGGAGTTTTTGACTGTGTCCTTCTGGATGACCCAAGGGTGTGCTAATAATTTCCTGCATGCAGATGACATACGACACTGTCACTCTGACTTATGCAACAAGAGAAAGAGGCAGCCAGGAAAAAAAAAAAAAAAAAAGCATGTGTGATGGGCTCATAGGGCTAAAATAAACCTCCCTGCTTCACCCTCACTCCTCCACGTTTGTGTGAGCTAAGCTTCTGCAGGATCCATCACCAGAGGCTTGGCATGTTATCACTCATCCCTGCTGGGGACCTGCTCTACTCACATATTCCCTAGGAGCAGGCAACCAAATCCTGTGTTTTTAAGTCCCAGTAATAGGATTAAGGAAATAAAGAAATCAAAAGCAGACACATCCCTGCAGTCCCCTTCTATGCACAGCTGCCAGAAGGAAATCCTCTGGTACCTGCTCAGCATATCTGACAGGATGTCAAGAGCTTCCAACTGCACGGACACATCCTCCTGCTTGCCAATGGCTCCCGTCAGCTGGGCTGTGATCTTTTTGCACACATTTGCTGTCATGGTGGAACCTGCAAGAGAGATATCTTTCTCTGTTGTCAGTTAACAAGGAGTCTTCTTGCTGCTAGGAACCATTCAATCCCTTGTACACTGAAAAATCACCACTGGGAGATCCAATCAGGACAGATTAATGAGATAGCTGCAGAGGAAACTCCTATCACTGGGAGTCTCAGGTATCCCCTGAAAAGCTGATGCATTTTGGGATACATAGTTCCAAATACAGCTCAAGTTTTTATTTCACTCCATCCTTCATCCCACTGGTACCTCAACTCTACTGTCCCTCCTCCAGATTTCACAGATTGTCCTCTGGCAAGTGAGTAAAAAATCGGTAACTTTTAGGCTCTGGACTCTACATTTTCCCCCTGTGACTCCCTGTTCCTCAGTGACAAACAGGGACAGACAGTGTACCTGTGGCAGCTGGTGGCAGCTCAGAAATCACTGTTTTGAGGCCAATGCTGGAGATGTCTCGCAGCTGCTCCTTGTCGGACAGCATGTTGGTGCAGAGCGTATCCACGATGGTCTCCACCTGGTATTCCTTCACTTTGCCAACCAGCGGGCCCAGGCTGCAGGAGGAGAAGCCAGTCAGGATGAAGGGCCTAATCCAACTGTCCATGTCCTTCAAACCATCACACTGCTCCTCCTTAAAGATCCTGGCCACCTATCTGGGAATGGCTGACATTCTGCTCTAAGCACCTCCTTAGGCGCGGAAAGGAAATATTCCTGGTTCCATTTGGAGGACTCCTCATTATCACACTTTGGATGGATGAGAGATTGCAATGAGTATGGATTTACTGCAGATACAACCACAGATTAACAGGCAAAGAAGTTGAGAAGTTGGACCTCTGCTCAGTGCCCAATTGTTTTGTTTTAAAACCCAGAACAAACCAACCCAAACTAGGCAGAGACAGAAGCAGGGCCAAAACAAGTCAGGACAGTGGGAATCAAAAAGAAAGGGACAAAGATAACAGGTAAAGAACAAGGATAATGCAGCATGTGGTTGAAAAGAAGGGAATATGAATAGGATCCACAGCAGGAAAAAACAGAGGAACCCAAGTTGTCCTTAAATGGCCCACCTTTCTGGAGCCCTGGTGTGAACTGAGCCATTCAGTGGCATTTCTAGACTGAACATGCCCACTTAGCCATGCTGGGGAAATAGATGGGAAAGAACACATCAGCAGCAGGATCCCTTTATCAGAGGATTCACTAACCGTGAAACCTGCTGCTTTTGTTCATTTTGATTAAAAAAATATGGGAATGGTCAAAGGCAAAGCAACAGTACAGGCTGCAATCAGAGGAAAGGCAGGAAAAATCCAAGTGCATTATAAAGTTCAGTGAAAATTCCCTTGAAGAGAAGGATTTGGACCTGAAATTAAAGCCTATAAGAGCTGTACATGTCTAGTACCATTGCTATCAAAGATAGATTCATGGAGAAATTCAGCACTGGATTTCAAAGCCTGAGAGAGGTCAGAAGCTTGATGACCAAAATTTTAAATTGTGCTTCTCCCTGAAGCAGTAAAATCTTAGGGATCTGCCTTCCATGTGGTAAGGTTTATAACAGAAACACTGAAGTACTTCCAAAATCATCTCTTGCTGCCCCTTATAAGTGTCTATAGAGAGAGAAGGTGCAATGGCTGCAAGTGAGGGCAAAGTCCCTTGCAAAGGAGGTTTGAGGGAGGTGTCAAGGGCCAGGCTCTGCTCTCACACACTCAGTGCAGTCTGTGATGGCTTTATTAGCCAGGGAACATGGCTATTACTGTCTAGGCTCTTACCATTTGACAGCAAGGTTCTGTACTTCCCCATTTTTGTCCTCCAGCAATTTCAAAAGCATTTTCACAACTTTTTTCTCACTGTCTTCATCTAGTTTTATTGAATCTTTCTGCAGTTCCATCATCAGGTCATTGGTGGCCATAAACCTGGAAGGACACAGGGAAAAAGTGGATTGGCTGATGTGCAGACACAAATGCATCACCTTTGCATCACCTGGGACAAAACTTGGCAACTGGTGCTTGTATGAAAACACACTACCAAAGAGTAACTCACAACACTGTGCAAGAAAAAGGAAAATTACTACTATCTTACAAGAAGATAACTACCTAACAGGGGTCAGGTAAACAAAAACTCTAAAAATGGCACTCAGCATGTGTATTTTTTCTCAGTGACTAAATTAAGATGGCTAACTATGCCAGAAAAAAATCGTGATGGGTTTTTTCACCAATTTTTCACGTGGCCTAGGAAAAGCAGTCTGGGGGTCTAAGAATGCACCTAGGTCTGTTCTTTCTGGCTAACTTAGCACTGATAGTATGACCCCACACATGAATATGCCCTATCACTTTCAAAAATGAAAAAAAGTCATGACTCCATGCAAACTACACCTCAGAAGTGCACTAGGCTATATTTAGGTTGCTGTGAGCAAAACAAATTGAGTATTTATTACAATAGATCAGAAAGAAAAACAAAGACCCTACTGACAGTCAGTTTTCTAAATGAACAAAATGGATATTGAGAAATTCTGGAAAATATCTATTTTCCCAGGAGCAGGAAATGCAAAAGGTGCTGGTATAGGAGTCAGAGGTTTTAAGAAATCTCAGTGTGGCTATCATGTGTTAGCTGCTTTCCAATGTTAGCCCTGCACAGAATGGATGTCTAACAGGAACCACAAAATCTCTTGTTATAAAATGAAAGCTCCTTTTTAAATTAGGCTCTGATGTCATTCATTCAGCACATAAGAGCTCTCATGTACAAGTCATCATTTGAGGCTTTAGTCTGCAAGCCCATTCCAGAGCAGCAATGAGGTACATCTGGAACAGGGGACTGCCATGGTGTTCCACAGCCAGCCTGAAATCCAGAGTGAGAAAACAGCAATAATGTGTCCTGAGATGTTAACGTGCAATCTATTTCTGATTCTGCAGGAGCTCTTCAGCTGCACTCTGCAGTTCAGTGTCTGTCGAACCAGCATGACCAATTATGGCCACAGGCTGAACAGAGCCTTCCACGGCAACACATCTAGCTCTGGACTTGCTGCCTGCTGCCATCCTGCCCCAGGACCTTGGGATCTCACAAACAGATCCACCTGTGAGGGGGAACAAGAGAAACTCGGTCCTATAACAGATCATGTTTGGCCTTGGGCTGGGAGGACATGGCCCTGCAGTACCTCTGTGACATGACATGTACCTGGTGTTGGGCACATCTCGTTGGAGTGTTAACTGTAAATTCTTTGAACAAACTGTTTGTACAACTGTTCCATCACTGACTTCTTTATAAAGTATCAATTATAACATCTGAGAACATCAGCAGCTTCTACAAAAATCAACCTACTTTTACGCTATTGCTAACCCCCCCTCTTATACCTCAAAATACCAGGTCTGGCCCAAACATTACCTTTCAGGTTGGTACTGGGAGAACAATATGCTCAGGAATTAAATCTGTCATACATGTCAGTTTTAATTGCTTTTTATAGAGAGCCATCCTCCTAACCCTAAAAAGACGTAAACTTTTCTGCTGACATAAACAAAGAAATAAAAGCATGTCAGTCCTGTTATGGAGGTACATTCTCCCATCACACAGAAAAAGCTCTCCAGACAGCCTAAGCAGAGCCACTATGAGCAGCATCCATGACCAGGGGACACAGGGGTCTACTCACCCCTTTTAACGCACTGACTGTCTCACAAACTATCAAAACAAACTAGAAGCATTTCTGCTACGATGTTCTTTATTCACAATACAAATAACTACTTGAAGTCCAGCTGCCCAGACTTATTCTTCCTTCCACTTTCATCAGGCACCAATCTAGGTGAGAGACGAGAGCACCGTTGGCTTCTCTACCTTCCCCCCTCAGCTAGGACACAGTCGGCTTGAAACCCCTTAAATAAAACTGATGCAAATCTCAGGTCCTGCACACCCGCTCGTGGCGGGGAAGGCCCCCTCTCCGGGCAGCCCCCTCTTCCCAAGGCCCCGAGGCGCCGTTCGCGGGTGGCTGCCGCCCGCACGGCCCGTCCCGTGCCGCGGTGCCGCACCTGAAGTCCTTGTCGGTGGAGGTCATCTTCTCCAGCAAGCTGGAGATGTGGTAGGAGACGCTGGCCATGGCGGAGGGCTCTGCGGGGCCCGGGGTCGCCACCCGCTCCGTTCCGTGCCGGGCGGCCCCGAGGCAGCGGGAGGAGCCGGGCCAGATGGCTTTGGGGCAGGGGAGGCGGCCCTGCCGATCAAGGGCTCTGTCCGGGCCCAGGCGGTGCCTCTGGCCGCTCGGCGGGCTCGGCTCGGGGTGCCCGGGGTAGGACAGGTCAGTCCCCAGCTCCTGCCGTTCGCCCNGGGGCAAGAGGGAGCGGGGTCGGGAAGCCGGCGGCGTCCCGGTTCGGGGCCCCAGCCCAGCCGGATGCGGCCTCCCATCGCGGTCCAGGCAGCCCGNACCCCCCTCTTATACCTCAAAATACCAGGTCTGGCCCAAACATTACCTTTCAAGTTGGTACTGGGAGAACAATATGCTCAGGAATTAAATCTGTCATACATGTCAGTTTTAATTGCTTTTTATAGAGACCCATCCTCCTAACCCTAAAAAGACGTAAACTTTTCTGCTGACATAAACAAAGAAATAAAAGCATGTCAGTCCTGTTATGGAGGTACATTCTCCCATCACACAGAAAAAGCTCTCCAGACAGCCTAAGCAGAGCCACTATGAGCAGCATCCATGACCAGGGGACACAGGGGTCTACTCACCCCTTTTAACGCACTGACTGTCTCACAAACTATCAAAACAAACTAGAAGCATTTCTGCTACGATGTTCTTTATTCACAATACAAATAACTACTTGAAGTCCAGCTGCCCAGACTTATTCTTCCTTCCACTTTCATCAGGCACCAATCTAGGTGAGAGACGAGAGCACCGTTGGCTTCTCTACCTTCCCCCCTCAGCTAGGACACAGTCGGCTTGAAACCCCTTAAATAAAACTGATGCAAATCTCAGGTCCTGCACACCCGCTCGTGGCGGGGAAGGCCCCCTCTCCGGGCAGCCCCCTCTTCCCAAGGCCCCGAGGCGCCGTTCGCGGGTGGCTGCCGCCCGCACGGCCCGTCCCGTGCCGCGGTGCCGCACCTGAAGTCCTTGTCGGTGGAGGTCATCTTCTCCAGCAAGCTGGAGATGTGGTAGGAGACGCTGGCCATGGCGGAGGGCTCTGCGGGGCCCGGGGTCGCCACCCGCTCCGTTCCGTGCCGGGCGGCCCCGAGGCAGCGGGAGGAGCCGGGCCAGATGGCTTTGGGGCAGGGGAGGCGGCCCTGCCGATCAAGGGCTCTGTCCGGGCCCAGGCGGTGCCTCTGGCCGCTCGGCGGGCTCGGCTCGGGGTGCCCGGGGTAGGACAGGTCAGTCCCCAGCTCCTGCCGTTCGCCCTCTCGTGCCCAGCGAAGGCAGTGGCCGGCCCCGGAACCCGGCACGAGCGGAACGTCGTTGCAGGCGGGCGGGGCACAGCGGGGCCGGTTGTGCGCGGACCGGCGTGCCACGTCTGAACGCGCGGGCAGAGGCCAGGCCGGGCCGGGAGCACCNCGGCACACGGGGCACCGGGCACGGCACAGGGTACACGGGGCCCAGCTGCTGCCGCCGGCTGGGCACGGCCGAGGATGGACTGGGGCTCCAGGGGCCGCGGCCGCGCGTTGGTGCGCTGAGCTCCTTCTGTTTCTTCTCCCCGCAGGTCTCGGTCATTAACACCGTGGACACGTCCCACGAGGACATGATCGTAAGTGTGCCGGGGGGCTGCTCCGCCAGGTCCGGCGGCTGCTGTAACAGAGCTGCTCTGGGGCTGTCTGAGCACTGAGGGCTGCATGTATGTGCCCGTGTAAGAGCACACTCGTGGGATGTTGGATGCAGAATGCCGTCTGAAATCCTGATCTTGCCATTTTATACTGTATGCAGAGGAGAACTTGGCTCGGAGGAAAGGGGAAGAGATTTAAAATCTTAACTTTCTTGTGCGGGCTTGTTTCTGCCCATTTCTGTGAAATAATAGAGATATGTGTATATTTGTTGGTACAGAACTTTGGCTGATAAAAATGGTTATCCTTTACGTGGATGTTTGTGGGAGTAGATGTATTAGTCGGGGTAGGAAGAAAGGTTTCAAAGTAATTTGTTGAAGGAAGAGCCCAGTTAGGTGAGCCTAGTTCTTCAGGAAGAATTTCTTCACAGAAAAGGCTATCAAGCTATGGAAAGGGCTGCCCAGGGAGGTGGTGTAGTCACCAGCCCTGAAGGTGTTGAGGAAGTGACTGGATGTGGTGCTCAGTGCTCTGCTCTGGTGACAAGTTATCATCGGTCAAAGGTTGTAGTCATTGACCTTGGACGTCTTTTCCAGCCTTAAAGATTCTGTGGTTTGGTGATGGTGAAGCTTCAAACATAATTAAGAGCAGTATTTGTACACCTAGTTTACATTTTAAGAAACAGAAATACATAATTGGTCACTGCTTTGTAATCAGCAGCCTGAATTCCCTGTCATGAAGATGCTGTGAGTTGCTGCTCAGAATTCTCTGGATTCCTTCTGTGTAATGTTTGTGCAGTGATTGAAGAAGCAGCTGGGGAAACAAATTGCTTTTGTGGCATGTCTGGATTGTTTAAAACCATTCTTTTGCTGCTGCTGTGTTGGGCGTGGGCTGGCTGTGCTGCAGTGGGGTCAGTCAGCAGGCCGAGCACGCAGTGCTGAGTGCAGCTCTCCCTGCTCTCCTTGCAGCACGATGCACAGATGGATTACTATGGCACACGCCTGGCCACCTGCTCCTCAGACCGATCCGTGAAGATCTTCGATGTCCGGAACGGGGGGCAAATCCTCATTGCAGACCTGAGGGGGTGAGATGTCACGACAGGAGAGGTTAATCAGGGCAAAATCCTGATGCTTTGTCCTTTTGCCCTTGGGCAGCACCAAGTGCAGGTTGAATTTCAGGGTGAATTCCACCAAGACTGTGCTGAACAACTTCTCAGGGCTGGGACAGGGGCTGGACAGAGCCCCAGTGGGGAACACAGTGGGATTTGGTCATTCATTTAGTACTTCGTACCTGTGATTTTTGAGAAGTAAAATGTAGTAATCCAAGTTGGAATTGTTTTCTGTGACAGTGAGAGCCTTGTGTCAGGGCACTAGCATTGCCATCTTAACGTTACCCTGTTCCCTATGTCAGAGCTCAAACACCTCCCAGAACAGCAATTCACAATCTCAAGTGATCTGTGAGGCAGCTGCAGCTGGAAGGGGTTTCTCTCAGCTTTTCCAAGTGATGTTGTTTCTTGCAGGCACGAAGGTCCTGTGTGGCAGGTTGCCTGGGCTCATCCTATGTATGGGAATATCTTGGCTTCCTGTTCTTATGACAGGAAGGTTATTATCTGGAAGGAAGAAAATGGCACTTGGGAAAAGACCTACGAGTACACGGGACATGATTCTTCAGGTATGGAGGGTTAGAGTGTGGAGCTGGGAAGGGAGACTGGGGAGATGAGGGGATTTGGGTAAGACTGAAATCTGTTAGTGTTAAGGAAGAAAGCCTTTGTCAAAAAGAAAAGGATAAAAAGTGAAGAGAGTGTAAATCTGTTCACCACTAACAGGACATTTCCCTAAGGTCCAGTTGCTGGATAACCCCCTACTGATTCATACCATATAACCATAAGTGTTATACAAATAAGTCAGTTTTCAAATAAAGATGGCAGGAAACTGAATTGAGGAAAATACTATCTGTTTCCAGTAACAAAAACTGCATTTATCATGCTGTATTTTGTTTTAAAATGGAAACTGTTGTGTTCAGATGATTTACCCTCCCAATGCAGATCTGTTACTTAATAAACGATGCTAATTGGCTGGCTTTTGCTGAAGTTTGACTCATTCTCAGCTTTCAAAGCCACTTGGTTTTGCCACCGATAGCAGTCAGTGAATTGTTCAGTCAGTTTTAGGTAGTCCCTGTGCTGTAATCTGCTCTGTTTTGCCCTTCCCAGTGAATTCTGTCTGCTGGGCACCACATGACTATGGACTGATCCTGGCCTGTGGGAGCTCTGATGGGGCCATTTCGTTGTTGAGCTACACAGGTGATGGGCAGTGGGAAGTCAAAAAGATCAGCAATGCACACACGGTGAGTCTGGTCCATTGGAGCAGCCTAGAGTTCCTAGAGCTACAGTTAACACTGAGCTGATGCCTCAGGGACTTGACTAGATAAATACTGAAATGCAGTGAAATGATATGAAACATCCAGGACCAAGAATAGTTTAAGTTCATCCAGAGTAGGCAGGTGTACTTCTTAATCACTAAAATGAAGTCGAAATACTATGAAGTTCACTAAACAGCACTGGCAATGCCAGTTATTGGGCACTGTTGTTAAACACAGTTTAACAGCTGAAAGTTACCTGGTAAGAAATGGCCTTGGTCCTAAGAATACCTGCATGAACTGAAGAAACTGTGGGACTCCTGTTTTTCCCAAAATTGTGGAGATGTTTGTTTAAGCAGAATGTAATAAGCTAATGGCAGTGACCCCCAGTAGAAGGAAATTTGGCTTAGGACCAAAGGTTCCTTCTACTCCTGTATTCCTAAATCTTAGCAACTATGTGGGCCTTCTGTCTTTGCAGTTTCTGTCTCTGTCTCCCCTATTTATACATCCAAGATAAACTATTTTGTGTGCAAATACCCTTAGCTACCTCAGGCTTTCTGAGTAAGTGCCTTAGTGAGGCTAGACTACATCTGGATTTCTTACTCATCCAATATTCATCCAGCATTGTGGAAGACTTCAGTTTTTCTGAGATAGGCTTATTCCCCACTCTCAATAGAAAGCATCCTACTTGTTTGTCACCCCTTCAGCAGCCTTTATCTATTTATTTAGATAATTAAAATAAGCAACTTTTAACAGTAATGTTTTTCATTAACTAGATTGGATGTAATGCAGTTAGCTGGGCTCCTGCTGTTGTACCAGGGAGCCTTATAGAACAACCTTCTGGTCAAAAGCCGAACTACATCAAAAGATTTGCATCTGGTGGCTGTGACAACCTGGTCAAGATCTGGAAGTAAGTGCCCTGTCACCAGATAAAACCTGACACTTTGGGCTTTGAGTGTCCCTGTTAGTATCTCAAGTAGTATTTTCAGCATCTCTATTGTATCATCTTCTAATTACTGTTTTAGAGAAGTGTTTTAAAAATGGAAACCTAGTGATGCACAATATCTCCCGTGATTCTTGCAGTTTGTGCCAGCCCTGTGTGATCTTCTCTCCAAGGGTGGCTTTCTAATGGTCTTTGGTTACCATTTTGGTAAGCTCTGAAGGTCAGAGTGGTAACTGAAGGTCAGAACCTCTTTACCTGTGCTGCTTTCTGTCCCCTGGAAGGGATTATGTTAATTTAAGCCATAGGGATTTTTTGAGAAGTGGGGAACACTTGTGCTTTGTATTGCATTGATGAACAAGGAGTCTGAATACTACAGTCCAAAGCCTTCCTTAGCAGGGGGTGAGATGATGAGGGATGCTTCCACAACCCTTCTGACTATATAGTGGTTTTCAGGGAAGAAGAGGGTCAGTGGAAAGAAGAGCAGAAGCTGGAGGCTCACAGTGACTGGGTACGAGATGTGGCCTGGGCTCCATCCATAGGTTTACCAACCAGCACCATTGCTAGCTGCTCACAGGTGAGGTTTCTTTGGAGTGACAGAGGCAGGCACTTGATGCACTCACTTCCATGTGCTTCCTTCCCCATTTCTCTAGTAAAGGAAGGAATTGTAGGGATAGAGCTGTTGTAACAGGTCCTCTTGGCAATCCTTTGCTGTATCTGGGTCTCTGCATAAGAGCCTTTGATTCCTGTTCCTCCCAAGCTCAGAAGCCCAGCAGAAGCATTTCTGGACAAAGGGAGGGGGGGTGTGTGTGTGCCTCTGTACCAAAGACTGGCCTCTGTTTGGAAAATCACAAGCAGGTTGGTCTCACTAGGAGGAAGACATTCCAATTAATGTCATATTTTAGTGTTTTCCGATCAAATTTACTAAACTTCCTTCTAAAAATACTGTTTTCTAATGACTGGCATTCTTAATCAGCTCTGATGTCCTCAGCCTTCATATTGACTGTCTTGCTGCTAATCTGTAAATGCTTTCTTTTTTAATATTGAGAAGACTACTTAGTGAACTCCTGCCATGTACCTGGAAAACAAAATCTTGTTCTAGGGAAGTATTTCAGCTGATATATATGTATTTCGGGGGCTCTTCTCTGGTATTTACAAAATCATTGTTTCCTGGTAGTTTTTCTCATCAGAGCTGTACTCCTGCCTTACCTTTATACATAGCAAGAACACAGTCCTCTTGCTGTGCTGAGAACAAATCCATGCAGACACATCAAGGGGTGGTGTCTGAGCTGTGATTTGGAAGTGTAGCTCCAAGGGCACATCAGGATTATGTTTCTTGTGCCCAGCCAACTTGGTCTCTGTGCTCTTGCAGGATGGCCGAGTGTTTATCTGGACATGTGATGATGCCTCTGGAAACTCCTGGTCGCCAAAGCTGCTGCACAAGTTCAATGATGTTGTCTGGCACGTGAGCTGGTCCATCACTGCCAATATCCTTGCAGTGTCTGGAGGAGACAACAAAGTGAGTACTGCTGCCTTGGCTTTTACCCCTGTGCATCCTGTTTCCAGAGGAGCTGAGATGACACTGTTGTCATGTGTTTAACACAAGGCTGTCATAGAGTCTCTTTTGCTGCAATGGGGACATTTTTTCTTCTGATTAATCAAGAGGGCAGGAAGACTCTAACCTTTGGAAAACTACTTGTTCTGCATTCTGAGTCCTTACTGGAGGGCAGAAATGCAAGGCTGAACTTGATTTTGTGGGGTACTGACAATTCACATACTCTCCTCACATGACTGCAGGCTATCACCAAACCCATGCTGTGGTAGCTGCAAGAAAAGGGGAAATAGGATGTGTTTAAAGCTGAAAGCTGTTCCTGCTCTGTTTTTGAGGTGACACTGTGGAAGGAGTCGGTGGATGGACTGTGGGCGTGTATCAGCGACGTGAACAAGGGCCAAGGAGGGGTGTCTGCTGTGACAGAAGGACAGCAGAATGAGCAGTGATGCACAGTGGAATATTCCAGCTGCAACAAGTGATCACTGTCCCTGATTTCAATGTGTCTTTAGCTGGATGAGAACAGATTTTATCTAAACTGGACATGAACATGGGAAACAATTATCCAATTTTATGAGCACTCTATTACTGGGAGGCTACAGTATGTTGATAATCAGCCTTAATTGACATTCCCTTTAATTTAAGGTAAACAGTATAGCCAAGTACTGTGCCTGATACTACTCCTTGATACTGTAGGAATTACTCCCTGCTTTTCTGGTTTAGGGGTAAAATTTGATTATATGTGCTGTGGTCAGAGTTCACGCACTTGAACAGAAGAAGGGAACCTGTCAAAACAACGAGGTGTGAACTCCATTATGCAAGGGAACAAATACTCTGTGCCCTCAAAGACCAGAGCTTTGTTTCAAGTGAGGGGAAAGGGCTGGTGGAGTTCTCAGGTTAGCTGGTAGTGTGCTAGCTAGCCCTGCTGGTAACAGTGACATTGTACTCGTGTCTTTCTGAAAACAACGTGCTTGGCCAGGTGAAAGTCTCTTTGCTTTCTTGAAGATGAAAAGGAGTAGTGGAATGCATATGTCTTCTGCTTTACTATAATCTCAAACTGGGTTATTTAACCAACATCAATAAATCAAACCATAGTTTGAAGATTTTTTTTTTTAGTCACACTTCTGTACTGTAACTGAGTTGTTTGGGTTTTTTTGTTTTTTGGGTTTTGTTTTTTTTTTTTTTTTTTTGAGATACCAACAGAATAAAGTCCTATTGGTTAAAACCTGGTATGCTGTATTAAATAATCTTTTCACAGGACTGCCTTTTCAAGGCAGTCTGTCTTCAGCCAAGTCACAGTCACGCCTTCCCATCCATGTAATTATCTTTGCAAGAGCTTGGGGTTTTTGGTGAGTTGTTTTTTGTTTTGGTTTGGTTTTTTTTTTTCTGTAATGGTACATCACGAGACAAGGCTTTACAAAGCCATTGCTCTTCTTTTGGTCTTGGAATTCCCAGGGACAACGTAAGCAGTGCCAGCTTCCCTACTGTGCTTTTACAACTTTACTCGTCATAAGGGAAGACAGAAGGACGTGAACCCATTCTCACACTCTGAAGCTGTTTTTAAAACCAGCGTTAGCCAGTGCTTTAGGAGAAGCGCTGGAGCAGCGACAGCCGCTCGTTCTTTACAGCTGTGCCCGACCCGCCGCCCCTCAGGGCACAGCCCCGCCCCTTGGCGCTGATTGGCTGTGCCGGAAAGGGCGGGAAGGGCGCCGCGTCCGCTCCCCTCAGCCCCGGCCCGCCGGTACCGCAGCAATCTTTGTATTCATCGGACCGTGAGATTATCCTCTAGAGCCATCAGAAAGATAAAAAATGAGCTATTTGACAGTGAATGAAGACTGAATAAACATGTTTGTACTAATAATTTCTACTGAGAGTAAAGTGACCTTGAGCTGCTTTTGCCCAAGGAGGGTGGAATGAGATGCATTTTCTGTGCCATAAATCATGAAAAAGCAGGCTAGAAAGAACGGATTTTTCCAGGTTTTTTTTATTCACAAAGCTATTAGTAAATGGTAATGCATAAACTGGCTTCTGAACTGCCAAGTTATATAACAATGTTAATGTAAGACCATACAGTGTCTTATGTATGTTATGCTAAATATTCAGGTAACTGTACGATTACCTAAATCACCTCAGAAAATTTTAAAACTCTTAGGGTACAAGACAAAGAATAACAATTCCATTTGATGACTACAGGAGAACAAAACCTCTAAAGCACCTTTGTGAAACAGAACTGTGCACAAACTACATTTCTCAGTTTAAAACTCTCAGCTTTCCCATTCAGTTCTGCACTGTAACCATGTGCGTTCCTCTCTGGAGAAGACACGAGGTATTACCATGGATCTCCCAGAATATACCCATGAAAAACAATGAGTATTACATTTTCAGCAGCCTAAAATATCTCGATGAAATCTCCTGTAGAATTAAGCAGTTATTGACCAATCTGAGTACACAATGTTTCTTATGTCAGTACTAATCTTGTCTTTGATTCTGATAAAACAAAAACCCGCTGGTAAATACAAAGATAGTATCCAAGGCACTTATAATTAAGGAATTATACCAGTTTTTAGTGTAGATAATACCTTGAGAAATGTATAGGTAATTCCAGTATTCAGGTTTTAGTTAAAATACTTTTACGCTCATAATAATGCACACAATGTACTAGGTACTGTACAAAAAATAGAAGGTGTGAGGCCTTTGTGTAAAGCTAGGAATATATACTAGTACACAATTCCACTGAAAATAATTACATATAATTAATTTCATCTTTGTTCCCTGAACTGCACTGGGAATTGCAGCCATTTCTGCACATCAGGCCCTGTTCCCTCTGCTCAGGAGGCAGCTCACCTGTCTGTAAGCTGAGCTATATACTCTGATAATTCTTTTGGTTCATAATAAACCTGTTTTTCCCTAGACTGTACACAAGTGGAACACACTAGCAATAGTACAAATAATAAATATCATAAACCCAAAAGTGATACTTTCTTAAGAGGGCTTTCACTTGATCATAAATATACCAGCATACAAGTTTCTAATTTTTCTTTTGCATGTGATCCCTAGGCCTGAGACCAAGGCTCCTACTGCTGGGTGAACCAAGGGACACCCACAAGGATTCCTCTGAGAATGCCTGGTGAGTGTGGAACCTTATTAGCTTATATTTGACCCATTGCCAAAATAAATATAGCAAATTATGTTTCAAGTGTCCTATAAAAAATCAAAGCTATTTTAAATTAAAATCTTTCCCTTAATCCAAAATATACAACAGTTACCGTGTGAAACACAATGAGAAACATCACCATGTAAAGGATGCTTAGGAAAAAATAATTCCCAAAAGTACTTCTATGAAGTATCAAACATGGTCTTAGAGCTCCCAAGAGTGAACTGAAAGGTTGGACTTAAGTGGTGTCACATGTGTATGTGGGAGAGAAGCTAAGAGTAGAGGAAAGTGGCTGAAGTTATTTACTTACACCTGTGGTCAGTGCAGTTCAAACCGAGATGAAGCCACGTACAACATTCTGAGAACTCGCATTAAAATCCCCCTCTCTGGTAATGCAGTGGTTTTGAGTATGTGACTAAGATTATATGGAATAGGAGAGATCACTGGAAAACCTCCCCAGTGATTCTGAGAATTCCTGTCTGCTGTACACAGTGGGAAAACAACACAGGATATTACTGCCTGGCCACCAGTCAGTGTTTGCTCTGTAACTCCTGGGACTGTGGTTTAATGAGACCAACAGATGCTTCCTAAAATGCACTGCAAATGAATCGTAACTTATTTTGGCACTTGTGTTTGCCATTCCTTTTCACATTGCAGATGAAAAGGCAGAAGGCATTTCTGTGTACAGTGTGGGACTGTGCTTTAATCTGCTATAGAACAGGTATTTTCTAGTGCTTCTCCATGTGGTACTTCTTGTTTCCTTCAGTCAGGGCTAATGTTCCTGATCCTGCTACCTAAAATCTGCTGCCTAATCTTACATGAAAAGCACACTTTTACCATGTTTCTAATGAGGAGACAGTCCTTATTTCTTCTTCTTAGCTGGCCACTGCTAATAAATCCATCCAATTTATGATTCAAAAAGTTCAGAACTGTTTAACTTGTCTTCTTCATACAGCAAAATATTTTCCATGAGCTTCTTTTTTTGATCATTTATCTGTATTTTCCAAGATGTCTCTCTGGCTAAGGCTGAAAAACAAAAAAAGCCTAAATACTGAAGAAAAAAAAATCCATCTATCATCTAAGGAATAGATGATAATTTTAAATTTAAGAAAAAGCAACCAACCAACCAAACAAGATAACTGGCTTAGGAAAAAGATCTGATAGAAAATCACCAAATGTTTTGTAGATTTATTAGTAAATTCATAACCAAGGAGAAAAGATTTACTGATACTTGTTTAAAAGTAGGAAGAGGAACCTAAGCAGTTTTGGAGAAGAGAGTAATTTGTCCCTAGTATTGTAAGATGAGGGCACTTTTACCTTGTGGAGCACACGAAGAGTCCAGGTCTGTGTTTCCCTGTGCACAGGTGCCCTCTGCAGCAGCTGCTGTCTCCAGGATGCCATCGACTCTGGCGCAGGCCACGCTTCTCTCCTGCAGTCCATGGGCAGGCTTTTCCTGCTTGATCCTGTAATCACAGGCTGCCACTTTTTCTGGATTAGTACAGTTGTGGCTAGGTAACTCCTCTGTGGATTTTTCTGGAGGATTCCATATGAAACTACTGGACTCATCCGATTCACAAGGGACCCGTGACATGTAGATGCCATACGTGTCGGGTGCCACAGCACCCATGAAAGGCGCACAGGGGCTGCCACTGCTCAGAATTGCTGCCTGGGTGCTCTCCTCTTTATTCCCCTCTGGAGAAGGCACATCCACGCTCAGACTGGCTGTCTCATCATCAGTTTCTTCTGGAGTGTTCATGGAGAATCCAGAAGTGCTGCTTCCACAGATGTAATGCTCTTTTAATTTGTTTTCAGCCATTTCCATAATTTCAAGTACCTGTTTTTAACAATCAAATCTGTGAACGCATAGTAACTCCTGTACCCCTGCTTACACGTACTCTCCTATGCCAATACTCAAAAAAATAAACAAGACATCATTGTTGTAGCTTTACACCCCGATGACAAGGAGACTTAAATTTTGGCCATGTATTTAAAATATTACCTCTGCTATGTTTGAATTCTTCTTTCTCAGGCAAAGGCAGATGGCTGATGCAAAATCAACAGCCACCTCTTCTGGCAAGTGCCCTGCTTTTCTGTCTAGGTATTTGCAGCAGATTTCCTTGGCAGCCAGTTTTTCTGAATTTTTTACTTTGGAGTGTGAGCTTTCTTTTGCTGTTTGAATTTCATCAGCAATCATATCTTTCTGTTCAAAGGAAGGAGATGCATTAATGAAGGCAAAATGAACACGAGCATTTATTTTTGTCTCAATCTCTGAGAATCAGTATTGCTGTGTATTTGTTATTAGTGCTCCTCAATGCCTGGTTCACAGACTGAAAAGCTTTAATAATCTCTGTTCATGCAACTGACTGAAATGTTTGTCCTCACAGGAGAGAAAAAGGCCAGTAGCTTTCTCTGCATGTGTCCAATGCCAAATTCTGTAAAGCAGGGCCAGCTCTTCTTGGCTTGAGCTCATTTATATAAGAAAGAAAAAGAGCCAACACTGTGTAGAGCAGCATTCTTACACACGTTTCTTTATAGTACATGTTAAAGAAATCAGGAATGTAGGATCTTTCATTTTCTGAACCCCTCTGGACACTTCGGAATTGCTTGCAAATAGTGGGAATACAGTTGTTCTCCCCTCTAAGGCTTCAGCCAGACAAGAAATCAGGAGCACATCCCACAGAAGGGATGCAGGTGGAGACTGCTTTCTACAGATAGTTTTAATGCATTCAGTGAATTTGGCTGTTCTGATTGCTTCTGAAAGTGGCTCATGTAGCTCTAACCTCAGCTTGGGAAACTGGTGAGGATATCAGTGCCAGGCATGAGCACAAGACAAACACCTGATAAACATGATGATGAGCTTCTGGAGTTCCTGCCTGGCCAGGTTTCCCCACTCACTGTGGCTCATACCACCTCCTCCTGACACACAGAAAATATACAGCAGCATTTCAGCACAAAGCCTTGTCTCTTAAATATTTATTTATTTTGGAGTCTCTCCTAATGCAATTCAGGCCAGCACTCATGAGTGGATATGTGAAATGGGAATATCTGTTGTGCTTCTGTTCTAATGGTAGGCAGGCTACTGACATTACTGGAACTAGGACATGGCTCCTAAATTTCCCTTCTGCAGAACATGTGCAGCAGACAGCAAGTATCAAATTGTATTTAAATAAAATTTAAATTCTTTTTATGACAGCAACCTCATTAATTTGTATTGGTGATCATTTCTGCTGCTTTTTCTTACCAAGTAAATCGGATGTCTGTCTTCATCCAGTGCCTTAATCCCAGTCAGTATCTCTGCTAAGACCTGTAAAATGTATTTGAAAAATAAAATTATTCTATAGTACAATAGATATTGCTGAAACAAAGAATAAGAAGAAAGTAAAGCTAAATGTAGATAAGAAATCACACTAAACAGAGTAACCTCCTACTTAAATGGAAACACCTGGAGATGGGTGATATCATAGACTGTCAATTATTTTAGCTGAAATTACAAATAACAGGCAATGTTTGCAGCAGTTCATGTGGTGAATCTGCAAGAATTTTGAGCATCTAATTTGTTTTAAGCCATCATTTAAGTCATCATCAGTAATATTTTATTTACAATAAGAAATTCTTTTGTTTCTCTAGTTCAAAAGATTCACCTCATTTTGCCACAAACTGAGATATATTTGGAGTGTGAACAATTAAAACCAGGATTTCAACACATTATAGAGCCAGCAACTATAATATAAAATTGCCTGCAAAAACAACCATATGAGGTACTTGCTCTTACATTGCATTTCTTGTCTAGAAAGCATCAAAAAATGCAACAGAGCATGGAAAAGAGGCAACATACCACACCACAGCTGAATATATCCACTTTTTCTGTTAACTGCCCATGTCTGACAAAATCTTCTGGCAGGTATGTAAGAGAAGCTTGTAGGACTTTGGTTTTCATCATGGCATATTCTGATTTTTTATCAGAAGAATGCAATCGCAGGCCAGAATGCCCAAGCTTTGGTGTAAAGTTTTCATCCAACAAGACATTTGAGCTGCAATAATGACAGACAAATAATAATATTGGTCAAATCATTACTTTATCTTGAGGCAAATAATTAATTTTATACTTTTAAACTTAAGCACTGAAAGTGTCCAGCATTTGGCCTCCTGCATAGGACTGAAAGGATTAAGAATGTTAGAAAGCAAGAAGGGGAAAAACAAGCACCCAAAAATGACTTCAAAAGAATTTACTTCCATCATTTAGGAAACAGAGACAGGTTAAACAAAGAAGGGTAAAGGCTCTACAGAACAAGGGACAGCAGAAAATACTGCAAATGGATTTCCAAATTGTATAAGCTTTAGCCATCATTGTTAAAGAAATCCTTGAATTACCAGGTGACCAAGGAAGTGCTGAAATGCCAAAGTCCTCACCTCTTGATATTCCCATGAAGAATTCCAAAATTGTGCAAATACTCCACTGCTCTGACAACTCCTATAGAAATGCTAATTCGCATCTCCCAGGTCAGTGGAGCAGAATCATTCTGCAAGGAAAAGAGGAAAAAATTGGTAATTAATGGAATAAAACACTAAGACACTTGTAGTTTAGAAAACCAAAGGCTTAGCTGAGTCCCAGTCAGACTCCAAGAGAAAAGCTGCTGCCTTTCTGGTGCTTGCAGCCAAGGCACTTGGGCACCTTTTTTTTCTGCCTGTTTTTCAGAAATCAAAGAGATGCAATTGTTTTCCCTTGAATTCCAGGAGAGGACTTGTAATCACAAGTAGGTGGCAGACCCAGATTATTGCTTACGTGGCACTGAAGCTTGTTTTGCAGGGAGCCATTGGGCAAGTAAGGATATATCAGACAGTGCAATCCAGTTTCCACTGAGAACCCCAGCAGCTGCAGAATGTTTATGTGACAACACCTGCAGGCACAAATCAGCAGTGATTTGCAAATGATGTAAGAGCAATGCAGAAAAATACATTCCTGAGCTGGAGTAAGTTCCTACATTCAAGGCAACTGGAATGGTGTGCTGCAGCTGGAAGCACAGCTGGAGGCACAACACAATCTTGGACAGGAGATGGCAGGAGCCTGACTGAGGGAGAGCCCATCACATTGCAGCAGGGGTACAAGGTGGGCACTCCCCATCCCAAGGCTGCAGAGCGGCGGTGCCAGCTCAGCCAGGACCAGCAGTAGCTCTGGGCTCTGTGCTGCTTGCCCAAGGCTCCCTCACAGGCAGCACACGACCCCTTGTCCCCAGGCTAGAACAGTGCCTGCAGCAGACACCCCAGTGTTGATGGAACACCCAGCACAGACCACAAGCATCACTGCCTCTGAAAGCCAACCACTCACCGAAAGCAAATCTGCACTTCTGTATGAAAGAACCTCTGGGTGGAATTTGGGCTTGTGCACTCCAGCTGAAAAATGAAAATGTGCAAGAGAACATCATTAGTAATTACTAGAACTTTGCATTTATACACACCTGGTAGTCTCTAGACGACAAGCTAGTGTAAGACACATACCATTGATAGCAACATTAAGTCAAAGGCAACAATTAATTGGCAATTAGAACAAAAACTAGTGTAAAGACACTGCTGATCCAATCATCAATGCAGGCAGCTATACTGCAGGCTACTCCTATGTATAGAGTTAATGGAACTCCTCACATGAGTAAAATATCCATCACATGTGTCTTCTGAATTTAGGTTTAATTATTTACGTAATTTCATTTTTACCTCTCCTCTTGTTTACCTCTTCTTCTTGTTCTGGTTCCTTCCCCACATAATATTAAACAACAACTGCTAATGGGCAAGTCATGCTAATAACACACCCTCTTCTAGAAAAAG
This sequence comes from Pycnonotus jocosus, assembly GCA_013400435.1. Classification (NCBI taxonomy): domain Eukaryota; kingdom Metazoa; phylum Chordata; class Aves; order Passeriformes; family Pycnonotidae; genus Pycnonotus; species Pycnonotus jocosus. Next base: position 179,302 of record VWYP01034545.1, on the reverse strand, counting down.
GTGCAGTACTTGCCTCTTTGAGTCTTTTGATGACAAACACCATGTTGTTCCTCTGACCTCTGTAGACATCTGCAAAAGTACCTTCACAGATTCTGTTCTTGTCACTGAAACTGTTTGTGGCATTAGCAATTTCCCTCTGGGTCCACAGAAGACTCCCGCTAGGGAGATCACCCATCGTCTCCTGCTGAGGAGTAGAAGAGCTGCAAGGCTACACATTTGTAAAAGAAACAAGTTTATCTCATGATAATCCATATGCTTTTTCCTTCTTTAAGTGTCATATTTTCCTTCCCATGTTTTAAGCCATCACTGTGATTGCTGAATGAAATTGTGAAAGGTACTATGCAATCACTCCTTAGGGTGTAGGTAATTCCTGTATTGATGTGTTGGGATGATGTAAAACTTTTGCATAGTAGAAGCAACTTGAAATCAGTTATCAATCTGCACTTCCATCTTTCCCAGGAAACAGACTTAGTTTTGTTTAAAAACCCATATATTATGTGAAGTGATTTTAGTCTGACTTACAAAAAATATTAATCTTTATAGTTTGATTATATGTTAAGAAACAGTTGGATGAGAAAGTAGGGTTCCTCATAATGTAATTATGCTATGGTAGAAACGTCATATCTACTTTTGAAGCATCTGGCACCAGTTGCACAATAATTTGTTGCTTCCAGTGTGGTTAAGTCCTAATACCAACTATAATTACAGTCCCACTGCAGCCTAATCATGCAGCTTTCACAACCTTAATGTGCACCCAACTTGAGGAAACAAAGCACTAACTTCTCAAGAAACTCTGAAACTCTGAGTCAGTCTTGTCTCCTGGCTGGTACTCCTGGACCATGTTACTGTGGAAGAGTTTAAAGCCTCAGACAAAATAAAACAAAGAAAACAGGCCAAGAACAACTGTGATGGGACTAAGGTGTGCCCACAGATCTGGGAAACACTTTGGAGACAGGACAGATCTAGTTAGACTGTATGAAAGATGAGATAACTGTGTGGAGGAAGGAACAGAAGACTTCATGCTGAAATCATTAGGAACATGAGGAGAATTTTTCACACTGTGATAGTTAAGCACTGGAACAGCGGCTCAGAGGGGTGATGGAACCTTTATCTTGGGAGATTTTCAGTTTTCAGCTACACAAGGCTTTGGACAACATGACTTAAATTCAACACTAGCCCAGTTTTGAGCAGAAGCCACATTTTAAGTAACACGTGAAACTAAAAGAGGTATGTGGTTCTGACTAATCAGTAGTATATACTGTCCTGTCCTGCGATCACACCAGAAAGGTAAGTCCTCTGTAAAATCTACACAATAGAGTCCTTCAAACACAATTGCTATTTGTGGGTATATCTCTTCTGAGCTATGCAGGAAGTAATACTGTAAATTTTTCCCTTGCTGGTCCTTCACTGGCAAAAAAGTGATGTAAACCACAAGCAATCTAACTGAAGCATTAGTACTGTATTCAGCCCAAGCCCTTTGTAATTGAGCTCAATGCTTTCACTACATCAATGTTTTAGTACAAGTAGAGGGATAAACTTTAACTGAAAAAAGACAGAATGTCATAAAGGAAATTTTCCTTGTTATAGTCAGTGAGCACTATGGGGATTTACCTTCACACTCGATAGAACAGGAGGATTGGACTGTAGGGAATTCAAAAGGTCTCTCGGGGGAGGTGGTGGAGCAGGGAGGGAATACAAGGCTCCTTCAGAAACAGCACCTGAAACTGAGATAACAGCATTGAAAACACTCCTTGTTTTTGTAATACCACCACCTGTGACAAACGACAAATGTCTAGGAATTATGAAGACCCGGGGTATTTTTTTTAAATTTTCTGACCAAGGATAATCTGTGACAAGCTGTCAAACTATGGAATTCTGTGTGAAGACAGGGAACTCTCTTCCTCGTTGTTGTTTGCAGGATAACTGTGCAGCCCTCTCCAGCCCTGGCTGGGACATAACACTCCCTTGTGTTTGTGCTGTTGCAGATGCTCTCCCCAGTATGTTCTGGGGTTCTCTTTCCCTCTCTCAGCAGAGGGGCTGCTGACCTCCTTTCCGGCTATCCTTCCTTATCCTGACCACAAACATACAGCAGCCTCGGCTATGCAGTCATTTCATGTCAGAGCACATTTGGAGTCCAGTACTGTACTTACTGCCTGCTGGGACTGGTCCCAGGTGGGAGGAGTCTGGGGATGGCAACAAACTTATGGCATTTTCTTTTTCTCTCCGTTTGCCTTCTGTGAGAGGTACAGATATGATCTGTTTGGATGGCTCTGGCTCTTCTTCCTCAGGGCTGGTGATGTTAGAGGCTGATGTCCCTTCAAAACAGAGCAAAGAGAAGATAAGAACAACCAGGGAAAATAGTCTGACTCTAAGCAGTGACCAGAAAATAATCCTAGTCAGGACATCAGACTTCAAATTAACATCAACATTAAAATGAACACTCAAGCAATTTAGACGGTTTTAAATTGAGACTATACCCATGACATTAACTTCTACTGAAAATTAACAGGAACTAATAGCTTCAAACAAATACCAGCAATGACTACTCAACAGATGCAGAGTTTCTTAAGAAATTAGCAATAATAATATATTTATCATTTTCTATATAGCATCCTTCAGGTAATGATCTCAAATCCCAAATACGTCCCAGCCTAAGTAAGGTATTGAGTTCTCTGTCAGTTGCCATGGGACTGAGAGGAAGATGGGCAGAACTGTGTTGGGTTTAGTCAGTTAAACATTTTAGGACTATTTTCAATTGAGTGATTTTAGTGGCATGACTAGGTTCATTCCTAAAAAAACTTTCATGTACAGGACTATTTGTAAGAAAGACTCATACTTTTACCTAGCAAGAGAAAGAAACAAACCAAAGGCAATCTAGGGAAAACAAAAAATTGGTCAATGCTCAAAACTTATTGATATATGAGGAAAGTTTAAAAGAAGAATTATTGATTCACTACAGCTCAACAGCTGTGTTATAACAGCTTGGCAAAACCTCATAGTCAGGCTTGAAAAAGCAACTTGAAGTCTGATTAAAAGACAAAGATACAGTGTACAGGAACTTGAAACTATGTACAGTTGAGGGGGTCTTGTTCAGATGAGATCAGGCTACAGTTAGGATGGGAAGAAATAAAGTGCAAAAGTTCAAGATGTGATATATGAGGTTGTCAAAATCTCCAAAGCAGCTGAATTCTTATCTCTTAAAGTGCTCTTAAAACTGAGGTTGAAAAGGTGTCGCAATAGGACACGAAAGGACGAGGTAGGGACAGCTCAGAGATCAGGCAGAATGCTCTATTTTTTTATTTTGACTCCAACTTATATACAATTGATCAGAAGGCAAGAGATTGGCCAAAGGTGTTGCCACCTCTCCAATCTCATTGGTGAACATCACCATCAATCAAGAAACTCCTCCTAGAGGAGAAAATATGTAAACGTTTCTTTATTTACAAGAGAAGGCGTGAGAACTAACTCCGAGTTCTGTAAACATCAGAAGGCAAAGTAAAAACATGAAAAACCAAGGGCAACAAAAAGGAGCCTGGAAATGCCCAGTGTGCACTAGAGGTGATACAAGGGCTTTCTACTCCCTGATAACATTTTCCTGGGTTTAGTTCTAAACTTCTATCTGGCACCTTTTATTACCAATATATATTTACATTTTTTACTTACAAATTTATCTACATATTTAACATTTTCTTAAAAATCCAAATTAATGGTTTTTTTTTTAATATAGAAAAATCATAAGCCCAAATATTATTACATGGTGGTTCTTATCCTGCTGTCCTAACAGCTTTGTATCTTATCTGGTGATTTCAGAATCAAATATGCTAGGCCTCTGTTTGCTTCTGAAATCAGACAACAGCTTTGTGTTCTTTTACTTGTAGAAACAAAGGCCAGGGAGTACCTGGAACAAGCAGGAAGCCCAGTGTTTCTCATGTAATCTGGGCTACTTGGATGAACCATGAGCCGGTGAACTGTGGGAGAGAAGCCAAAGCTGTGGTACATTTAGGCACTGAGGCTGAAGAACAGCAGTACACGAAGAGCAATAATGGCAGAGATGGGCATGTTCTGTTTAAGGTTTCTATCTGTTTTCTTCAATGCCACCTATGAATTCAGGTCTGAATGAAACCAGGTCTGAAAATTAAAATTTGGAACACTCAGGTATTTTTGTTACAGTGTTAGAAAGCTGTGAAATTCCAAATTTTACAGGGTTTTAAAACTAGCTGTCAAACAGTCTGCAGGCCTTTCTGCAGACAACTCCCTGTATTCTGTTTTTTTCCTCATATGGTTTAACCTAAAAGTCTCAGAACCTAGCATCACTTCCCTTATTCAACCTACTTTTCAGGGTTTTTCATGACTTTTGCAACTTCCTGCATGTCAGACAAACAGGGCAGCACTGCAGCTAAAGTACTGACATAGAAAACATCATTATGGACATTCAGAAGTGGGACTAGAGAGTGCAAGAAACTGTTGAAGGGAGGTAGAACTCTGTGGGAAGTAATTTTGTCAGCAAAAGATCTCCCTTTGTGCTGTGCCTGATTCCTTTAAGTAGGAATGAATTGAATTGTGGTGATGTAAGGACCACTTAGTTTTCTGAAGTGCCCAACAGAACAAGCTACATATCCCCTGTATTTGCCCAAGAGGGGTCACCTGAGTAAGCATATTCAGATACAGATAAGACTCAGAAAAAAGAAGGTAACTGACAGCAGCATAAGGGAAAGCAGGTAATGCCCTGTTGTACCTATGGCAGGTGCCAATTGTGCAAGTGATGGCCATACTGACACACCACAGGGAGCACACCAGACCCACAGAGGGATGGCGAGTGTTTCCCTGCAGGGATGGTGATTGGTTTTGCCTGTGTTGTGTCTACGTTTCAGGGCTAACTGCTGGAACCTGCTCTTGGACTGGAAGCAGTCCTGGCAGGGGCTGCAATATGCTGTCTCTCAGGATGTGACCCAGTGCCACAGGACCAGGTCTGAAGGGCAAGGACCCTCTGTACAGCCTCTGTGTTCTGAAACCCTGTCTGATATTTAAAAGCACCAGCCTTGGTTTGGCCACAGCTCATCTTCCTGGCACTTCTTGAGGGGTCCAAGATGGGCACCACAAAGTTGGGGTGATGAGCTGCAGGGACCAGTGAGTCTACCTGTGTCACCTCTTCCCTCGCACCACCAATTTTACTTGAGTGAGCAGAAAATCGCAATCAGCGGAGACATTTTAGAATTTGACACAGGATGTGACTTCTAACAAAAAGCTTCTTTGGCCAGCAAGGGAGCTGTCCCAGCAGGGGCCTGGGTGCTGTGAGGAGCAGCAGAGAGCCATGGAAGGAAGGGGCAGCTACTCACAGTCCAGGATGACCTGAGCCGCTCGGTAAAGCTGCAGCCCTTGCAGCAGGTCCAGGAGCTGCTGCACTGTTGCCAGCCTCACTCCCCACCACCACATGAGCTCCCTCGTGATGCTGATCCCTGTCTTCTCCATGCACTTGATTTTCCGTAGCTCTGTTTGATCAGTGATCACATAGGAGGCTGGTGGGAGAGAATGGATATTTCTGTTTAAATATTGGAAAAAACAGGCAAGAGCAAGCAGGTTGGGCTAAGATGTGAGACACAGTTTGCTTTTGCATTTGCATATCTTTAAAAGGAAGGTTCACAATAAATTCCCTATGTGGACAGGAAGAAATTTCTGTTCCTAAAATAAGATATGCCTTTTCTTCCTTCAACTATTCTGGAAAAAAATTGTTCTACCAGAGACACTTGAAAATAAGACACTCACACTTTTCAGCATATTTTCCCTGTAATCCTTCTCCTTAATACTTTGTACCAAAGTAAGGTTAGATTAAATTCCTGAGGTAATACTCCCAAAACAGGTGACAGCAGTCAGTGGAGTGGCTGCACTCCCACTTGCACTCCTAAATCCCTGTGCCGTGGTGAGCCAAACAATAACTGAATCACCTGGGTGTTAGTTACACTCGATATAGCTATCAGGGAGATGCAGCTATTCTTAAATCCTCTGCCAAAGCTGACCCTACACAATGTGTCCCAATTCTGGACCATGCCCGTCACCCTACGACACTCTTCCCAGATCACTTATCCATACAAAACCCACCCAGCTCCACCCCACGCACCCTAGACACAGCCCCAGAGCCAGAGTCTCAGAGAGGCTGTGCCTGAAGGAAAAAGGCTGGGGTGTTCATGTGGAGACAAAGATTCCTGAGTTCTCACCATGGCTGGCTTTGGAAGGACATCAGAAATACAGCTTTAGGCACCTGAAGGTAGTGGAGATGAATCCCACCCCACATCAGGAAGTTTAACTGGGATAAGAGCTTATTCAGCACACAGTTAGGGAAGTCATGTCAAATAAAGGAAGGCAGGCACTAAGAAAAGATTCAGCTTAGAATTGTTTGCACTGGGATACAGGAAAAGGAGTAAATAATTCAGGGACTATATTTTCTGTACTTACTGACTGTACACAGCCAGGACCGAGAAAAATAGGGGCAGAAAGTATGAGGGAATATACATGAAGAGAAGGAGGAAAGAAAAAAAATAGAACACCTGAGCAGATGTGAGGGACGTTGTGAAAACAGGCAGTGAGAGGTGGTAGGAGATAGACGGTGACTGGAGAAAGAACTGCGAAAGATTGCGGAGAGTGAAGGGAAGGAACCTGGCTGCCCAGGAACCACAGAAGTCTGGCTTTCCACCTGTGTTTGAAAAGCAAAACCAGACTGGTGCCCGGGAATTCCCTGTTTACAGGATGTGCGCTGCCGAGCGCTGGGAAGCGTGGGGGACAGCGCGAAGCCCGCCCGAAGCTCGCGTCCTTCCAGCACGGCCCAAAGGCGCTGCTGTCCCTGTGCCCCCCCGCCAGCCCCGTCGCCACCCCACCTGCCCCATGGCCCCTCACCGAATCGCATCCAGTCGTAGTCGCTCAAGCAGTCCATCTTCTGGCAGAAGTCCTCCAGCACCCAGGCGGGCATGCTGTGGATGTAGAGCGCCGGGGCCGAGCCCGCTCTGAGGGCGAGCGGCGGCTGCTGCAGGGCCATGGCTCCGCGGTCCCTCTCCGGACAGCCCTTTGCCCCCAGCGCGGCCATCAGCGCATGGTGCGCGCCCGGCCAGGCACCGCGGCCACGGGCAGCGACGCTCACCGGCCTCTCCTCTTCTCCCCCAGAGCTTCCTCCTCTCTGCGGGGCTGCCCTCACAGCCTGTCCCAGCGCAGCAGGCGGGCTCGCTGCCGGGGAAAGAGCCGGCGACGCTGCCAGCGATCCCCGGCAGGCTCCGAGCGCTGCTTCCTGCTCCGGCTGACGTCAGGAGCCGGCCCCAGATGCAAATCAGATTTTCCTTTCCATGACTCTTATTGCTCCAGCCTGGTTGCCACATTACGAGTTTCACATGCCGGAAGCGAGAGCTGTTTACCCGGGTGTTGCGCACAGCTGGCAGGGCCGGCGGAACGGACCGAGCGGGATGGGTGCGGACCGGGAGCGGAGCCCGGCTCAGCCGCGGAGCCCGGCACAGCCGCGTCCCCCGGGCACTCCGCTGGCGGCTCCTTCGCCCGTGTGACCATAGACAGGGGCCGTGAACGTGGACCCCCAACAGCGTGCTGGAGCCGTCCGCGGGGCAGCGAGACACGGATCTCGCAGTGGTTGAGAAAGGAACGGGCACCACTAGAAAAGGCACTGAAAAGCCGCCTGGTGATGCCGCGCCACCATCCTCCGGCCAGGGTTTGCCATCACGGCAGCACACAGGAGCTCACTCATTATAGTATGTGGTATGGTAGGATATGCAGGAAGTGAGAACTAAAGAACAGCAGAAGCCATCACGGGGACAGATCTTGCTTGTCGAGGGTTAGGTTTAAAACATGTTCTTAAAGTCAACTTTTTTTTCTGATTTTTAAAAAAAATAATCCTGATTTTGATACAAATGTATAATTTAATTTGCTAGTGTAAATATTACTAATACTTCTGGAAAAAGGAGAGCCTTCCTGCCATACTTCTGCGGCTAGAGACTGCCAGCAGATACGTAAGTGTAACCATCCATCCTCTGCTCTTTTCATATTTAACCCTAGATCTAAATTTGTATGAATTGCAACAGGTGCTCTAAGTTTTGACACCTGTTTCTTTGTACTCTGCATATATGTTACAGTACAGCTAACTCGTTTTCAGTATCAAACTTCCAAACTTTTGCTGTTTTCTATACTCCTGGCCTCAGAAACCATGAGCTTCTTAGCTCCACTGTGGCAAGAAAAAACTGAAAAATGCAGTATTGTTGTAGCTATAATATCAAAGAACAGGAAAAAATGAAACAAAACTACCAAAGTGTATTTAAAGTATCTTATTTTGAAGTGTATTTTAAATATCTTTAAAACAGAAAGACTGCCTTGGATGAGCTGTTTTATCAGTAGTACCAGTTCAACAATAATAGTTGCATTTATGGGGTTTCCCCTCCCTTTTCCCTGCTTACTGTCCCTCTGACACACATCTAAATGCTTTCATGACTGGAATATCTCTGAAAGTGATGTAAGATGAGACTGAAATTGTCTTGCAAAGAACCACATAAAAGTAGGAAGAAAAGACTTCTTCCCCTTGGGTAGTGGAAAAACTTGTGAAACCATTTGAACTATTTGCCTCTGCGGGAAACAAGGACAAAGAACACATCCAGCTGTGTGCATGGCTTCAGTTCTGCTCTGACTGTTACAGGTAATGCAGGGTCTTATTGGGGAACTGAAATTGACTGAACAGACTGGAACAATCCTGTAAAATTCTTTCCACGGTGGCGTGTGCAGGACTCTGCACTGCTGTGTGCTCTCCCTCAGCCCCCGGATGCTGCACAGTGTCAGAAGCATTTATTTCTCAGGGTTTCTCCTGCTCAGCTGTGCCCCTGCACAGGGCATTCCCTCGGGCTGGCCCTGCCGGCTCTCGCTGCTGCTCCTGGGATGGCCAGTGCTGGATTGACTGAAACCACCCAGGGCCAACGCAGCTGCCACAAGTAAATGACGACTTTCACTCATTACTAACCCATCTGACTAACTACCAAGAGACTGTGTTTCCCAATGTTCATGTGTTAAAGCCAGCTGGAGTTTCTCCAATCTTTTATTCTGATCCAAAGGAGCACTCCGGAATAGAAAAGCACACTCCAAAAAGAAACACAAGAAATCACAGACCCCACCCAACTCAAAAATACCCAGAATGTGTGTGCCATGTACAGACTGTTAAACCCAATGCCTAACACCAACTAGGTTACAGGAAAAGCTGCAGCCAAGCAGGCCAGGGTCTGGCAGAGCTGCCACGCTAATTGCAGTGCACAGCCTCATAGGCAGCAGGAGGGAACCTCCTCTCATGTATGCTCAGGAGCAGAGTACAGCACTCTCCACCCCTCAGGCTCCCTAGGGCACTGACCCATGTCTGCTCCAGAGGCCTGCATAGGCTCACTTTCCCCTCAGAGATCTGTGAGAGGTGGTAAGAGCAGAACTTGACAGTAGCCGCATTCCTGTCCAGACACTGCCTGAGGCTGTGCTGATAGTTCAGGAGAGCCACAACACAGCCCTGCAGCAAAGGGCTGGGCAGGTTGTACAGTCCAGAGTGTTTGTTTCCTGATCAACCACAACGACTGTCGGAGTATCACAGGAATACACACAGGCACTGGGGCACTACCTGACAGAATTACAGTCAGAAAGCTAGCATGCATTTCCATTTTTATGTCAAAGACTAATTCCTTCAAATATGTAAGAAAAACAAGTTTACAAATCGGGAGACATTCCATACTTGAAAAATACATTGAGATTCTCAGTTTCACAGCTACTCTCAGAATGTACAACTGGAGGGAAATGTATTCACAGAAACAGCCTGCTGTAATCAATCTCCAACCAATTTGCTTCTAACCTGAGCTGCACCACATCTCGATGGACAACTAATGTAACTCTCAACTACGCTGCTTTGAACTCTCTGTGTGCATTCACACAAGAGCACATTCCATTGAGATGTGGGGAACAGTATACAGGCAAAGAAGTATTATCTCTCTTTCTCCAGCCTGCCACTAAGCATGGCCCTGTTTGTGAGCTGGCTGCGTGAGCCAACACAGCTCCCATTGGTCCTGAGAAGTCACAGGCAGCTCGAGAGGCCCATGCTCCCTGAAAAGGCCTCCTACTGTGACCTGAACTACAGCACTGCAAGGGAAAAGACAGAACTTAAAGCATTCACCTCCTGTGAACCCTGTACAGGCTGCTGAGGAAGCAGCTGTGGGGGACAAGGGTGTACAAAACTAGGATCTGGTCTCTATGGCTGAAATCAGCCAGGCAAGAAGCCTATGACAAAAGCAAATAAGGCATTTGAGGTATGATAACAGTAAAAACATGTCAGACCTAGAGTGGATCTGACATGACTTTGTACGTGGAAAGGTAAGAGGCAGAATAACCACCAAGAATTTACATATCACCTTTCCACCAAAGTAATGTTTGTCAGACCCTCAGGCACTGCTGGAAACACTCACGTACCAACCACTCATGCTCTGTGACCCACAGGCACATTGAGGCTCCATGTGAAAGGGAAATTCCATCAAAACAAATTATTCAAACAAAACCAATGACACTTACAACCATTAGTCTGGGCTAAATTAATCCTTGGTGTAATTTGCTTTCTAATACAATGAAAGTTACTTTGTATTAATATTTTCCATTTAGCTGTCCTGATCTTACTCTACAGTTTGCAATACATGTAATGAAGAAATGAACTGAACCATTAGAACCCGGCATACCTGCAGGTGCTGTTCAGTCTTTGACTATTGATTTGACTATCACCAATGTTATGAGTTTATGTTTCAAAACTTTAAATGGAGACATCAGTTCTTGGTTTGTTTCCTGGAGACTCTCACTGCTCAGACTCAGTGGTTTGCTACTGAAGAGTCTGAAGTAATTATGTTATTCCACAGTTTTGTTCCTCAGTGCTTCATTCCTCTCCAGAGAAAGCCGCTGAAGATCCTTCCAAATATCAGGATGATCCTCCAGCTCTTCATATAACGACTGAACAATGTCCAGTTTCCTGTAGTCCATTGGGCTGACCAGACTGCGCACAACCTGCAGACATCTCTCCTTCAGGGTGAACACTGCGGTTAAACACAAACACAACACAACCTTGTCACGAGGGCTCTCAGCTGCTGTTCCAATGCCAATGCATGTGAACACAGAGCTCTGCCCACAGCAGCGCCCCACAACAGGCTGGGCTCTCCGGATAGGCGACAGATGTGGTTCCTGCCATAAGGCACCTACAAAAACCCCTCAAAGACCCCTTTAAAGCCAAGGTGTGCCACTGGTTCCATCCAATACAATAGTTCAACCTAGAACCCCTCACCATCTCTTCCAGTGTCTGAGCAGGTTTAATTCCATGAGGATCTGATTTCTCACTAATCCTAACAGGTTCAAAGAGATTATGGGGAGAATTCCCTAGGACAAATGTGGTCCTGTCCCTTACCTGGCAGTGTGATGTCAGCTTTGGTCACATTGGGGGCTGCCACAAACATCTCCTGCTGGTTGACAAGCAGCCCATCATTGGTCCCTGCATCCCGGAACAGCCAGAGGTGCCCTGGCAGGGAACAAGGTGGGAATGCACCAATTACAGAACTTTTTAATGAGTGGCTCTGAAGGGCATCTGCTCACAAGGGACCAAGCTCTCCAGCCTAGCTCTGTGCACACAGGCTACTACCATGGCCCCAGTCACTCGTATGAATTGGGAGGAGAAAGGAAAAAGGTGAAAAGGAGAGGAAAAAAAGAAAGAAAAAGAAAAAGGGCAAAAGGAAAAAGGAGATGGTAAAAGGAAAGAGGAAGAGCGAAGGAAAGGGAGAGAGAAAAAAGGAAAAGGAAATGAAAGGTAAAAG
>VWYP01034545.1:141485-167403 GCA_013400435.1 Pycnonotus jocosus | reverse complement strand
GGGCGGGGCGGCAGCGCCCCCTGGCGGCCGCTGTGAGGGGAGCGCGCAGCGCGACCGCTTCGAACGGTAAAACAGCGACAGGCGTTGGGCAAGGCGACACCTCTTGGCCAACTCTTTGTCGTGTCTTATCGCCCGGCAACCTCATTTCACAGCGCTTGAGACCAAGGCACTGGGCTCACCAGGGCCGCCGCAAACCATTTCTTCCTCAGTAACAGTTAAGCTGCCAGTTCCTTCCTCTCCCCATCTCTGGGTGCCAAAACATTCCTTTATCCTTCAGCTGCAGATTTCCAAATACTGTATATTACCTTTGTCACACACAGATGAAAACAGTAAAATTTGAGAGAAATTAACTAGATATTGGGAAATCTGGACATGAACAGAAAAAGAACACAATTAAGACTCATCTCTTTATGCAAAACTTCTAAAACTTTATTACTTGTTAATTCACCTCTGAACAGTTACACATACTTAGCATGAATGCACTGTAATGAAAAGAGCAAACCAGCCACGTGTTTTTGGCCTCTGATGAGCAGAGTAAGAGGCCTGAGAAATCATAGTATGGTCACAGAAGAAAAAAAAAAAACATTTGCAACAACATTTTTGTGAATACTGTGGCAGCACAACTGGTAGTTAAATTACCCAAGAAATTCAAATTGCCACCTTGATGCATCCATGGTAGATACCAAAACATGAACTTTTTAATATAACTGCTAAAATAATCTCTGTCCTCAAATAGTAACTACAGACTGTTTTCTAAGGCTGTCTGTTACCCCCTCACCTGTGGCAATGGAACACTAAAATATTGATCNCCCGGGCCCCGCGACGCCCAAGCCCGTCCCGCCGCACCCACCCCGGTAACTGGTCATGAAGCGCCCGCTGCGCGGCTGCAGGACCGGGTACTGGCGCGGCTGGCCATCGAAGTCCAGCCAGACGGGCAGCACGTAGCGGGGACTGTAGTTGTTAAAGACGACATTGGAGACCTCGCGCGTTTTGAGAGAACGCAGCACAGAGCCAGACCCAGCCTCGGCCGCACGACCCGGGCCCGGCGGCGACATCGCGGCCCCNATTTCCAAATACTGTATATTACCTTTGTCACACACAGATGAAAACAGTAAAATTTGAGAGAAATTAACTAGATATTGGGAAATCTGGACATGAACAGAAAAAGAACACAATTAAGACTCATCTCTTTATGCAAAACTTCTAAAACTTTATTACTTGTTAATTCACCTCTGAACAGTTACACATACTTAGCATGAATGCACTGTAATGAAAAGAGCAAACCAGCCACGTGTTTTTGGCCTCTGATGAGCAGAGTAAGAGGCCTGAGAAATCATAGTATGGTCACAGAAGAAAAAAAAAAAACATTTGCAACAACATTTTTGTGAATACTGTGGCAGCACAACTGGTAGTTAAATTACCCAAGAAATTCAAATTGCCACCTTGATGCATCCATGGTAGATACCAAAAACATGAACTTTTTAATATAACTGCTAAAATAATCTCTGTCCTCAAATAGTAACTACAGACTGTTTTCTAAGGCTGTCTGTTACCCCCTCACCTGTGGCAATGGAACACTAAAATATTGATCAGGCATTTAGTGGTAATTAGCCCTAAGGTGAGGTAACAGGCAAGAGAACCAGTAGCACAGCATACTGTTTGGCAACTGGAATTTGCTTATCAGACCACAAAAACCAGATCCTGGTTTCTTATTAGTTTATATTTGAGCAATGGTATAAATTAGAAAACTACATACTACCTCTGAACCCTTTAAGATGACTGTCTTAGTAGTACTGTTAGTCATTTGAAGACACAGCTTGGTAAATAAATGAACTGCTTCCCCAGAGCTACCTCAACAGGTTTTCTACTGTAAGCAGAAGAAATAAATTATTAACTGAAAAATACAAGAGAAAGTTCAAGCCAAGAAAAGAATTACTAATTCCACTAATGAATTTAAGTTTGGGTGGAAGTGAGCAGAGGTGATTTGAATAATAATGTTTCAGAACACACAGAACTGGCAGCTCTCAAGTTGATCCCTGGTTTAATATATGTGTGAGGATTTCTCCACAGGTTGTTTGGTTTTGTAACTGATAGACCTATGTTCTCAGGCATCTGTTTTACCAGCTGGCTATTGAACAGGCTCTGGAGGTGTCTCTTGTAGAGGCAGTTTACCAGAAGGACCTTCTCTCCTCTGCTGTCTCCCAGGTGCGCCTCAGCAGATACACGGCAGCGTGGAGGCCCCCCACGTTCACCCACACGGTCTGAGCCCTGCGCCAGATGTGCCCCACGCGGGACAAGGCCTGCAACCAAAAACAGACAAAGAGTGGCATTGAGACAACAGCATTATTTTTTATTATTCTGTATCACAGCTGACAGCAACATCAAAGAACTTTTCAGGTCCAAAACTGAATTTAAGCGTTACTAATTATTGCTCTATAAATGGAGTATCTTTCGTTATGATGACAGCTTACAATTTTCCCCTCAATGTGTTTTCAAGTGTAAATAGGCTTGATTTTCTCTCACAGAACAAACCTTAGCAAAGCATTTCTTGTCCTGGGTAAGCAGCACAGCCCTGCCTGTCCCTGGGGTGCAGATCCGGCCCATCTCCATCAGGCAAGCTGGGTAGAGATCCCAGTTCTTCTTCTTCGACCCTATCCTGCAAGATACATTCAGATCCCCTTTGTGATCACTGGCACCATTTCAGTGCTGTTGGTGTCTCAGACATCAATGTGCTCACTCAGGACCACAGTTACTTTCAAGCTCATTTTTACCATCGGGTTCCTGACTCCCTCCCCACCAGGCCCAGCTCAGCAGGTATCTGGGGAGAAGCGCAGGCGCAGCAGTGAGGAGCAGCACCTCCCCAGCACAGCTCACCTCTTCCCGAAGGGCATGTCTGTCACCACGATGTCCACAGAGCCCGTCCGCAGAGGCAGACTGCAGATGTCCCACTGGATGATGTCCAAGGGAACACCCAAGGCGGCGCTGCTGCAAGAGCAAAGGCAGCTCCCTCAGACATGAACACTCAGAAGGTTTTTACGCTGCAGAGGTCCAGAATGTTGGCAATAAAATAAACAAGAAAATAGGAACCAGACACGCAAATGCATCAGTGCAAAGTGAGTTTCCGTGCATACAATACTGCAGGAACGGTAAGTCCCTCAGGCTCCTCTCACCTGTCCTTACTCTCATTTTTCCTCAGTAAGGAGGAGACATTGTTTGCTGCTCTCTTCACTGCCTGAGGGTTGTTATCCCCTGCAATGTGGTAGCAGGAGAGCCATTCTGCAGCTCCCTGGGGGGAAAATGACAATAAGCAACATTAGCATCAACATTGCTTGATTGAAAAAAACCCCAGAATAATTTCTCAAAGATGACAGAATATGGCAATGCGACTGCAAGTGGATGGCAGAAAATTTAGAATTCTGTAGCAGATAGCTGCATTTTGCACCTTTAAAGCTCAAAATACTTTTGGATTTAGTCTCTTCCTGCTATGTCCTATGGAAGCAAAATGAAGTTATTTACAAAAAGTGTATTTGCATCTGTTCTAAAATTGGTGAGATTGGAGCTTACTATTCAGTCATTACCAAGAAGACTTACACATATTATTAGCTGCAGATGCAGACAACTTTATTTAAGTTTAAAAAAATCACAGAAGAATCACCTCTATTGGTATCGCACCTGTACCACACATGGGATCGACTATGATATCTGTAGGCTGAGGATCACAGAGTCTGAGGAACAGAAGAAAAGGTAAGGTGAGAAATGTCTTAAAAGCATTAATTTCTGTAAATAAGGTTAAGTGAACTATTTTAATCACTCTGATTGTACTCTTCTAACAAAAAACTCTATGTGATTATTTTTTTCCACTGGTTAAATACTATTTTGTAACCAGCAATGCAGTGAAATTCTTTGAAACCTGTGGTACACTATTTTGAAACTTGGCTAATACAGCACATGTTTACTTTCCTTGACTGGGAAACACCCCCTGTTATTACAACGCACATGGTGTCAGCAACTCCAGGGTTTTTTAATTTCTTTTTCTTTAAGAATTAACAGAAATGGCTTCTGAGGAAGCAGTGGGAGATATAAAAGGTTTAATTTCTGAAACAAAATGACTTGTTAACTGAGCACAATACAACATAACTGCCCTGACCTGAGCATGCCATAAGCCAGGGTGGAACGCAGCGTTGTGGGTCCGAAGTGTGTGATATTCCGTCTGTGGAGACTCTCTTCAGTTAATGCAATTCCCACCACCACTTCATTGTTGTGAATATTCAGAAGAACCTAAAGAAAAAACTTGAAGTGAATTTCAGAGTAACAGAAGCTTTCCACAGAATGCCTAATAAATACTTACAAGAATCTTAGATGGCAATTTAAAATCCAGGAATGACATATAAAAAAGCTTTTCTTCTTGGAAGTAAAGCAAAATTTTAATAGGACAGAATTCAGGCAAGCATTCACACCAAACCTGTTGCACAAGACTTCTCAAAGTGCTATAACCATTGCACTGGCTTCTTAAAAAGATTTGATTTGTAAGTCTGGGGCAGAAGTCAGGTAAGTCCTGCAAGACACAGTGAACCATCTGCAAAAGCAGCAATAAAAGCCGTATTTGTGGTGGGGACTACATTAACTAGGAAGGTGAAATCTCACCCCAGGGCAGTGGCCAGCCTTAGTAAACTTTCGAGAAAAACGTAGGTCTTTCTGCCTCTCAAAAACAGTGGTTCCTCACCACCAACAGGCCAGGGGTGCTGGTTGTATTTTCCCAACCTCTGGTCTCCCCTGACAGAAAATAAACACCTGATAGTTATTGTTAATTCCTTCTGCCTCCTTCACCCCAAAACCAGCTTGCATTTGGAGCATTTCCTGGTAACTTAGACTGCTATTAAACAATGCATTAGAGGAAAGAGTTACTGAAGGTGAAAGCAAGGTAAGTGCTTGCATCAGAGGACACACATAATGTTGCCAGGGAAATGAACACTTCAGAGGAGGCTGATTTCAGCATTATCAGTTTTCATTTCCAGGGTCTCTGGAAGGCAGCTTGGGGATCTCTAAGCATCAGAAGTAAGAACTAAAAATCTGTACTGCAGAAACACAGGTATTTCCAAGGCACACCACTATACCTCCACATCAAAATTAGTCATGTCAGCTTTCCACTGGAAGTGCTCCTGCACAGCTCCACCAAAGTCTCTTGCAGCCTCATTGGATGTGAAGCTGTGCTTGTCTCCAGCTCTGTTGCACGTCACTCGGAACCTCAGCACCTTCGCCTCTCCTGGTGTCTGACTGTCACCAGCCTTGGTCTCACTCTCAGAACCCTTCTGCACTTCAACTTTCACATCTGATTGCTCATTATCTTCTTCTTCCTCCACCCCATTTCTGGATGTCACTCCTTGGGGATTCTCTGTTTCCCGGCCACCAGTGGGTTCCACAGCCACAGGGTTTTGGGCACAGTCCTCCTGGTCATTTGTGTTATTTTGGTCTGCTCCTCCCTCTTCTCCACCATCACTCAGCTTCTCTCTGCTTGCAGGACCCTGCAGATTGTGTTTTTTGCGTTTTGTCTTTTTCTTTTTCAGGCTGTTGTTCAGCTCCCAAACTTTCAATGGATCAGTCCAGGGCAGCTTTTTAACCAAATCTTCCAAATCCTTTAGAGCCTCTTCCTTCAAAAGACAGAAAAAGTTGTGCTTTGAAGTTATTCCATCCTTTTAAAAGTTATTCTTTATTTTGAGGTCTCTCAAAGTAGTTTATTAAACATTAATCCACTACATGTTTAAGCAAAGCTTACAGGTTTTTATGGTTTTTTGCCATAACTAAATGGAATTACACTGAAAATCACAAGACCCACAGGACTTCATTTATCTTGTAAAACAGACAACTAACACTGTATTAAGTGACCAAAGTGTTCACTGTCCTATGTCTGTGACCTACAAACATAGCATCAGCTCTTATCCCAGATTTTGCCAATGCAAAGTATTTAACTGCAGAAATTATGTTAGACCACATGGCCACACTTCCATTTACGAGCCAGAAAAAGGGAATTGGAATAATATCACAAATGAAAAACTTGTTAAACAAACAATACTTTGATGCTAGTCTTAAATTAAAAACTCCAAACAACACTCCAAACCTCAGAATCGACAGAAAAAGGAGAATAACTCACCTTATTTTCTTTAAATTGATAGTCTTTGAACTCTTGAACAACAACAAATAAATTATCCACTGACCGCAGACGATGGACCTAGAAGAGATGAAAAGGTGACAACCGTGTGCGTTTACTGTGGTTAGAATTTAGCCATCTTACGTCGAGGTTTCAGAGACCACAGTTTTCCACCTTTAGTCCCCAGGGGAGTTCCCAGTTTACGTCTTGGCACTGATTTAAGGNGGTTTAATTTCTGAAACAAAATGACTTGTTAACTGAGCACAATACAACATAACTGCCCTGACCTGAGCATGCCATAAGCCAGGGTGGAACGCAGCGTTGTGGGTCCGAAGTGTGTGATATTCCGTCTGTGGAGACTCTCCTCAGTTAATGCAATCCCCACCACCACTTCATTGTTGTGAATATTCAGAAGAACCTAAAGAAAAAACTTGAAGTGAATTTCAGAGTAACAGAAGCTTTCCACAGAATGCCTAATAAATACTTACAAGAATCTTAGATGGCAATTTAAAATCCAGGAATGACATATAAAAAAGCTTTTCTTCTTGGAAGTAAAGCAAAATTTTAATAGGACAGAATTCAGGCAAGCATTCACACCAAACCTGTTGCACAAGACTTCTCAAAGTGCTATAACCATTGCACTGGCTTCTTAAAAAGATTTGATTTGTAAGTCTGGGGCAGAAGTCAGGTAAGTCCTGCAAGACACAGTGAACCATCTGCAAAAGCAGCAATAAAAGCCGTATTTGTGGTGGGGACTACATTAACTAGGAAGGTGAAATCTCACCCCAGGGCAGCGGCCAGCCTTAGTAAACTTTCGAGAAAAACTTAGGTCTTTCTGCCTCTCAAAAACAGTGGTTCCTCACCACCAACAGGCCAGGGGTGCTGGTTGTATTTTCCCAACCTCTGGTCTCCCCTGACAGAAAATAAACACCTGATAGTTATTGTTAATTCCTTCTGCCTCCTTCACCCCAAAACCAGCTTGCATTTGGAGCATTTCCTGGTAACTTAGACTGCTATTAAACAATGCATTAGAGGAAAGAGTTACTGAAGGTGAAAGCAAGGTAAGTGCTTGCATCAGAGGACACACATAATGTTGCCAGGGAAATGAACACTTCAGAGGAGGCTGATTTCAGCATTATCAGTTTTCATTTCCAGGGTCTCTGGAAGGCAGCTTGGGGATCTCTAAGCATCAGAAGTAAGAACTAAAAATCTGTACTGCAGAAACACAGGTATTTCCAAGGCACACCACTATACCTCCACATCAAAATTAGTCATGTCAGCTTTCCACTGGAAGTGCTCCTGCACAGCTCCACCAAAGTCTCTTGCAGCCTCATTGGATGTGAAGCTGTGCTTGTCTCCAGCTCTGTTGCACGTCACTCGGAACCTCAGCACCTTCGCCTCTCCTTCGCCTGCCTGACCGTCACCAGCCTTGGTCCCACTCTCAGAACTCTCCTGCACTTCAACTTTCACATCTGATTGCTCATTATCTTCTTCCTCCTCCACCCCATTTCTGGATGTCACTCCTTGGGGATTCTCTGTTTCCCGGCCACCAGTGGGTTCCACAGCCACAGGGTTTTGGGCACAGTCCTCCTGGTCATTTGTGTTATTTTGGTCTGCTCCTCCCTCTTCTCCACCATCACTCAGCTTCTCTCTGCTTGCAGGACTCTGCAGATTGTGTTTTTTGCGTTTTGTCTTTTTCTTTTTCAGGCTGTTGTTCAGCTCCCAAACTTTCAATGGATCAGTCCAGGGCAGCTTTTTAACCAAATCTTCCAAATCCTTTAGAGCCTCTTCCTTCAAAAGACAGAAAAAGTTGTGCTTTGAAGTTATTCCATCCTTTTAAAAGTTATTCTTTATTTTGAGGTCTCTCAAAGTAGTTTATTAAACATTAATCCACTACATGTTTAAGAAAAGCTTACAGGTTTTTATGGTTTTTTGCCATAACTAAATGGAATTACACTGAAAATCACAAGACCCACAGGACTTCATTTATCTTGTAAAACAGACAACTAACACTGTATTAAGTGACCAAAGTGTTCACTGTCCTATGTCTGTGACCTACAAACATAGCATCAGCTCTTATCCCAGATTTTGCCAATGCAAAGTATTTAACTGCAGAAATTATGTTAGACCACATGGCCACACTTCCATTTACGAGCCAGAAAAAGGGAATTGGAATAATATCACAAATGAAAAACTTGTTAAACAAACAATACTTTGATGCTAGTCTTAAATTAAAAACTCCAAACAACACTCCAAACCTCAGAATCGACAGAAAAAGGAGAATAACTCACCTTATTTTCTTTAAATTGATAGTCTTTGAACTCTTGAACAACAACAAATAAATTATCCACTGACCGCAGACGATGGACCTAGAAGAGATGAAAAG
This sequence comes from Pycnonotus jocosus, assembly GCA_013400435.1. Lineage (NCBI taxonomy): Eukaryota > Metazoa > Chordata > Aves > Passeriformes > Pycnonotidae > Pycnonotus > Pycnonotus jocosus. Next base: position 158,872 of record VWYP01034545.1, on the reverse strand, counting down.
GTGACAACCGTGTGCGTTTACTGTGGTTAGAATTTAGCCATCTTACGTCGAGGTTTCAGAGACCACAGTTTTCCACCTTTAGTCCCCAGGGGAGTTCCCAGTTTACGTCTTGGCACTGATTTAAGGTGCCCATCTATCATTTAATGTCCCCCTGAAGCCCCGGTAACGGCGGATACAGCTGCTGCACCCAGGCCGGCCGTGTGAGGGATGCTGTCCGTACCGGGGCCTCCGACAGAGAAGGAGGAGCTCGGAGGGGCTGGGACCCACCGAACCGAACCGAACCGGACCGGACCGGGCCGCCTCAGCCACAGGGAGTACAGCGGGACAGGGAGCGGCGCGGGGAGCCTGCACGGACCTCAGGTAGGCTCCGGGCCGGGACACCGAAGTAGATCTTGCCCCGATCCCTGCTGATCCTGGAGGCTGAGCCCAGCTTCTCCTGCACCTCCTCGGCCGCCGTCTGCTCGAACCCGGTGGGCACGGTGGCGCCGATCACGGCCGCCANGCCGGGTGCCGGGGAGGGCGGGCGACCGCCCACACGCACCCACGACCGGCCGACCGACCGACCGACCACCGGATCCCCCAGGATCCCCCAGAGCCGCCGGTCACACCGCCGCAGGCGCCGCCACCGCCCGCCCTTTCCGCTTCCGCGCCGGGCGGCACCGCCCCCGCTGCTCCCGGCTCGCTGCTGGGCGCCAGGGGGACGGTGGGCACCGGGTGTCGGTCCTTAGGGCCCCCAGAGGATCGGGTGTCGGTCCTTAGAGACCCGCGGGGACCGGGTGTCGGTCCTCACAGACCTGCGGGTACCGGTATCGGTCCTTAGGGCCCCGCGGGTACCGGTGTCGGCCCTTAGGGCCCCGCGGGTACCGGGCGTCGGTCCTTACAGACCCACGGGTACCGGGTGTCAGTCCTTAGGGCCCCCAGAGGATCGGGTGTCGGTCCTTAGGGCCCCGCGGTGAGCACCTGTCGGATCGTGGGCCGGGCTCGCATTGCGGCTCTGTGCGTGCTCCTGTTCTGTGACAGGGTCATTCATTCCCCTGGAGGAGCGCTGGGCGGGCCCGCGGGTCAATTCCCGGCTCCAAGCCCAGCATTCCGCGAGTGTGGGTGTCCCTGCAGCCCCGCGGGTCCCGGCGCTGAGCTCCCGAGCTGGGCTGCGGGGGTTGTGGCCCCCGAGCTGGCCCTCGCCTGGAAAGACTGTTTGGTTTGTATTAATTTCTGAGCTGCAGAATGAGTTTGGTGTGACCTGATCTGGTTCGTCTTGCAGTGACAAGCACACGTTGTATAAATTCCGTCCAGCGCTTGAGTTTGCAAGGGTTAAAGTTCTTCAGGCTGCTTCCTGGCTCCAGAGGTTGCTTTTTAAAATGTAGCTTTGTGTTGCAATATGTGCACAGAGAAGTGAAATCAAAAATTTACCCTTCCAAAGTAAAAATTCTGAGAGTGGTATAGAAAGCTTTTCAGAGAAACATGCATGTGAGAGTACCAGGCTCTTCCCTCTTGTGACCTCTTGAAGAAGGTTCTGCTTTCAGGGGACTGTGGGCAAGGCTATACCACTTCCTCCTCAGTGGTATTCGAGCTGCATGCTCTCTGGTACTGGAATTGCTCCCTCTTGTGCAGTACCTCACTGCTACTCAGAAAGTTGCCAGAGATTTACTACGGGAGTGAGGGTTAGCATGGGGATTTGTTCAGATCACATTTCAACCTACAGCATCTGGTTCTGACCTGACACTCCAGCTTACTTTGAGACAACTTAGTAAAGAGAAGATTCCTACACACATAATTAAACAAAGATTAAGTAGTTTACAATTCAGAATTTTTCATGGGATTTTAACCTCTACTGGTGCTGGCAAGGTCTGAATGAAGTGTGGGTAGACAGCCTGTGGTGTGAACTGCAGATCAGTCAGACAGGGCTAATGGGGTCCAGTCCTTTGTGCTGCCTCAGTGGCCTGTGTGGGGAAGGGAAGAGGTTGCACAGTTCAGGATTTCTTCCTCTGCCTGCCAGTACAACTTTATGGTCTTGAATCTGCTTTGGCAGCCAGGAGACTGGGATTGCTCACAGTGCTGGTGGAGCTAGCATGAGCTTTAAATAATGGAAAACTAATAAACCCTACGGTCATTTTGAACAGATCTGGAAACACGATTCAGGAATATATAATCTTGTTGTGGCCCTGCAATGTGCACTGTTGTATTTTTCTGTTACACCTGATTAGCTCCTACCCAAGTCCAAAATGCCACTGATGCTAAGAATATACAGCCTTGGGAAGCTACCAGGGAAGCTACCAGGGCACTGCTGAGCATCTTCAGAGTCTGCAGCTGTGTTTTACTAATGCCTTTGATCTGAAGCTTTGTTTTCCTAACAGCTAATTTATTAGTGAGCAAATTGAAGCTTTTGCATATTAACAGACTTGCCAAGTATCACTTAGGGGCCAGAACAGAGGCTAATGGAATTACGAAGTCTCTCCTCCACACCCAAAAAACTGCCCCTCTTATAAAATCAATTTAATTATTCTCTAGGATGGAATGTACGAGATGCATGGTGTATTGCAATATCAAAAGAGTTCCGTTAATTTACCTCCGTTAACCTCTGTGTGACCCTGCTCTGGGGACTTCGGGATCTGTCACTCCTCCCGCTGTTGGCTCAACATCTGTCATGTTAAACCGCACATTCAGAGGGTGCATTAACTGCTCGACACTCCTGCTATTGCTGATATTTTGAGCTGAGAAGAAATCAGTTTCAGGCTCTTTCCCCTAGAAGCAGCGTTCTGCATTCCAAGCGGTGGCACACAAGTGCTGTAACCTCTTTCCTTCTGAGTCAGCATAACCAGCACCTGTCAGTGAGATTGCCCGTACACAAGAGCTGCTGTTGAGACCTTTGTTCCTGGCTAGTCGGTTATTTCCAGCTCATCGTTAAGTCATTGCTGTGGGAGGAAAAGCAGAATTGTTGCAGTGCTTAATAGACCACAGTGCCATGTGAGGTGCTGTGTGCCTGGGCATGAACATCACCATGTCCTGTGCACAGCAGCTTGTACGGTGCAGGGAGCTCTGCTGCATTTACTGGGAAACCCCAGCTCCTTAAACAGCTGAAGCATGGCAGAAATTGGAATGACCTTTGTGCCAATGACTCTGTTGGGAATTTCCTTAGCCTGCATGTAACATGTATGGGCATTGCAGCTGGATATTGCAGTGCACAGCTCAGCTAAATTGTCAGCAAATTTCTTCAAATACGTCCTGCAGAGGAGATTTAAATTATGTTACTGAATGGAAAAATTTATGTTGGGAATATTTGAAAGAAGACTGGCATACACACACTTACAAAGACATTTTTGGGGAGCATGAGGGTTTGGGTTTTATTTTTAAAAGTCTGATCTGCTAGTAAAAGTTCATTTCTGTTTTAAATGTGCTTTTAAGTGGGAAGCCTGCACTGTCTTTTACCACGTGAAATGAAGAGTGATTGCCTCCTTAAAGCGCATTCTGCACAAACCCACCCGTGCTTGGGATTTCAAAGCGGGAGAGCTGCTCGGAGGCCTGTCGAGGGAGAGTGTGGACAGGAAGCTGTCTCCACGTGAGTCACTCTGCAAGGGGCTTTCCCTAAATGAAGAGACTGAATCTGAGGTATCTCCTGTGAGGCTGTGTGACAGTTCACACAAACGCACAAACTCCAGCATGTGCAAGATCTGTCTACATCCATCTGTGCCTGCTTGCAGGTCCTTTCCTGGAAGTGCTGTGAAGGGAGCATCAAGGTGAGAAGCAACAATGTGCAAACACAGCATGTCCTGCTACCTGTCCTGCCAAAGCCAGCATCTCCTTCTGGCCTCAGGGCTTGCACAGCTCACACCGAGACTCATAGGGAATTGTATGTTTCATACTGCTGCAAGTACACAGCTCTGCTAGGAGGAGGAGTAATCCTGGATAACACATCTGCTTACTGCTACACCTTCATCCTAAATAATTTTAAAAGAATGATGTCAGTAAGATGAAAACTCAGATTTGATAATTAAGTTTCCATTTCAACCCTGCAGTCCCCGGTGGGGTCTTGTGGAGCACCACTGATCTGTGTTTAATTCTTCATGCAGTTACATGCTCTTCTGGGCCAGAGACAACCCCCTGCACATTCTGGTTCACATGTGCATTTCTGGGTATTACTGTGCTGTGATGAGTGTTCTGTCTGAGCAGATATCTGACTGATTCCTTAACAGATTCTGCAGCACTGGGTTTTTCAGAGGCTGAGGGGAGATGCCTTCCAAGTTAGACAGTGTTGAACTCAATCTGTGAAGTCAGCCATGGGGAATCCAGGCTTCACTTGAAACCCAGCTCTTTGGCATTAAATCACAGAGATATTTTAAAGTGAAACTGGGAATGTTGTGCAACTTTGCAGAAAGCAGAGTCCAGAACAAACTCCAGGTTTAAATTTTTTTCACTGTTTTTCTGCAATATAGTGATCTGTTCTATATCCATGACTACATGGCTGCAGACATTATCATCAAATGTGGCTCATATAAAATACTTGCAGCCATGGCAATAATTCAAGGATTGTTGGTCTCCTGGACTGTGGATGCCAATCCTCTGGCTAGGTTGTCCTGCTCTCTAGGGCTGCCCCTCCAGCATGCCTCACCCTGGGCTGGAGGGAATCCTTTCAGCAGGGACAGGATTTGACTGAGCTGCAAAACAGTGAAGTCAGAGAACCAAGGCTTGTAGTTTTGGAATTCTGAAATGTGATGATCTTCATTTCATAGTGCGAGAAGATAACCCTTTGTTGGAATGAATCCAACTTAAACACTGACATAGGTCACTCAACCAAATTCTTACCTGTAAGATTTTGGATTGGAAAGTATGAGATTCCCTCCACAGTGCTGAACCCATGAGCTCTGTATGTTCATTGCTCCTGTGTGGGCCTTGGCAGCCAGCTCTGCTTGTGATGTGTCACGTGTGTGGTGTGTAAGGGCTGTGATACAGCCTCCAGGGGACCAGCAGTATGTGGTGTGTGGCTCCTGCATGGGGATGACAGTATTTGATCAGTTCAATCAGTTGTGCCTTATTTTGTGGGGTAAATTGGTAGGTGGAAGTGGGCGTTAGGGAGGTGCCGGTTGTCCCAAATTCTTGGTTTTCCTTACCCGGCGATTTCCCAGTGTTTTGTGTCATAGGAGAATGTGGAGGTGTCAGTCACTGTCTCTCGTGACCTGGTTCTTTTTTGACCTGGATGTGCTGTGAACTGGAGCTGTTTTGGATCAGAAGTGACAGCTGAAGAGGGAGCAACAACTCATCCCCCTGTACCAACCTGAACCATGCTCACACAGCAACCCATTTTTGGATTCAGTTTAATGCAAAGTATGTCAGAGCAAAGATCTTGCAGTGCTGGTGCTGAGTTTTTGTTGCAGTCTTGAAGCATTTGCAGGAGTGTTGCATGCTGCTCCACCATGGTCTTGCTTAAGCTGATTATGAAACAGTGATCTTGTGGGTGATTTGCTCAGGAAATGGGGCTCCCTCTGCTCTGGCCCAGGTCCCCGTGCATGCAGCAGTTTCCCCATGAGGCTGCAGCAGGCTCTGGTGCTGGTGTCAGCTCAATTTTGTCCTCTTAAGAGCATGCCAAGGCCTAGATCTCAAACACTGGCAATGAAACAGCTCTTGGAAGAACCTAGAGCAGGAATGCAAGAGGACACGGGAGGGATGCCAAGGCTACAGAAACAGGAGACAGTAACTGCCCAGATGGTGCTTGGGCAGGACCACAGCCTCCAGCGCTGCTTCCCTCAGTCCAGCAGAGAGGAAGGAGCTCTTAATGCTGGACACCACTGTTAGCCTTTTTCTGTGAATGTTTCTGGGCTACCTGCACATATGCCTGGGGGGAAACTAGCCAAACCCCAGGCAGAAAGAAAAAGAGGTGAACAAGCCTGAGATGAGCATGCTGGGGGATCCCATGGGGCCCAGGTCATGCTGCCTGGGAACAGCAGGTTTGGGACTAGTTTGCAAAAAATGGGGATCCTGACCTTCAGCCAGAGACTGACGAGCTCTGCAAGTAGCTCTTTTGAATTGAGGGAGTGAAAGGATGGAAAAATAATATCCTGAATGCAGGTAAATCAGTATCTTGTGATAAGATGAAATGCAGGCGTATATCTACAACTTGTCTGGCATTTGATGTGTCCTACAGAAAGTCAGACTGTGAGCACTGGGGAAGCTGTGTCCTTTGGACTAACAAACTTAAAATTAAAACAACAGCAGCTCAGGATTTTGCTTGCCTTTGACATTTGAGACTTTACCATGCTCTTGGATTATATTTTTCAGGATTTTTCTCTGCAGCTTTGAGGCAGGGGAGCTTAATTAAAACCTGAAATGAAAGGTCACTCCAGCCTTTATTTCAAATTAAAATCCCCCACAACATGTTGCCTCTCCTACAAGTAGTGGCTGTGAGTCCCTGGGAGCAAGCAGGCTGTGCTGTTTGTATTACAGTTGAGGTTGCCAGTTAGATCTGACAGCGTTTTGCACTAATTCTGGGCACGCGGACAGCTGGCACAGTTCAGCTGAGTTCCTGTTTTACACATGTGTTTTGCTCTGCTCCTCAGATCTGGGAGCTGCTGGATCCAGCTGCATCCCTGCAGGGCCAGTGCTTTGGAGCAGGAGCTCCATAACACAGGGCTGTGTCCTCCCTGGAGAGAAGCTGTGGGAGCTGCAGGTATCAACCTCTGCAGAGCTGCACACCAGTGCCACAGAGCACAGAGCCTCTGGAGTGCTGCTGCAGGGAGCCAAGGTCGCTGCCTTGTCTTCTGGCAGTGAAAAAACAAAATGGCCCATCTGGCTCTTTGAGAAGGTGAAACCCCAAGCATGTGAGCTGTGCTTCTGCTTTGCCTTTGGAGATGACTGACTCAAGCTTTTGCTTGGTATTTTCAGGTCAGCACCTTCATTTCTGCTGTGTTTTTGGAGGCCCCTCAGGATCTGAAGTTTTCCCTTCTGGAGCAGTGTGCTCCTGAGCAGTCTGTGCCTCAGGAGCTCACCCAAAGCACAAACCCCAGTACCTGTTGTGTCAGGGGTCCTTTAACTTGCACAGGTTACAAGATGCAGCCCGTTTTGGCAGGGTCAGTGTCGGCCAGAGCAGCATGGAGAGCTGAGTGCTGTGCGCCCCATGGTGCTGCGGGAAGGAGAGGATGGAGAGGATGGTGGGAGGCAGCAGGGCAGCATAACCCTCACGGCAGTGGTGTGACCACGGGCTGCTGAAGCCCAGCATGAAGCCGTGGGCACTGTCTACTGGCTCAGCACCTCAACCCAACTCAGGGTTTGCTCAGGTGCATCTCCAGCTGTGCCTCAGCTTTGCTCTTGTCCTGGCTGTCTGATCACCACAGTTCTGCCTCAGCTTTGCCTTCCTTGCAGCACCACTGTTCCTCTGTTAGGAGAGTGGGCTTTTCCTTCAGACTGAAACTCACAAGTATTAAAAGTCTGCAGGAATTTAAAAAATATTTCTAGTATTCTTAAACCAGTAGATTGTGTCATACAATGTACTTCTTATTGTCTTGACAAAGTATCTTTTGTCCTCATTTCCTCCTCAAGGCATTTCAATCTAAGTACATTTAAGCATCTCTGGATCTGTATACATTTAAATAATATCTAATGGATATTCCACTGTCACTGTAAACCAGATTTTTCTTACTGCAGTGATTAGGGGAGGACAGGAAAAGAAAATGTATCATGATTAGCACATGAGAAACCAGTCCCAAATCAGTGCCAACACAAATTAGTGCAGGTTTTTTTTTTTTTTCTGGAAAGCAGTCGTGGCTATACTTAGAACATGCTGGGACATTCCTGATCCTGTCTAAAGGGGAGGATTCACATGCAGCTCACTGAGTGGCATCACAGGAGGAGCTGGCCCATCCCAGCAGTGGAGGTTGGATGCACAGCTGTGCTGGGCACACCCATGGTGCCTTTGGGGGCTGCAGGGGCAGACCTCGGGCCACCAACAGCTGCTGCTCTGCCACCTCCACATTTCACAGAGCTGTGACAGCAGCACAGTCAACACAGCTTGAACTTAGAAAGAGGGGAAGGAGAAATCAAACATCAGGGTGTAGCAGAACAATAGCAGGGCTGCTATTTCTGTTAAAGCTCTTGGAGCCTCCCTGATAATTCTCCCCCAGTGGCTGCAGCTCCAGCGACCACAGTGCTGTCATTGCAGGGTGCAGTTCTCCAGCTGGAGGGACCTGCTCACACACAATTGGTTTTACTGCTGTTGTTGAGAATTCTGGTTTTCTGGGCCTCCCTGTTGTGTGAGCCTCCCCCTTATCGATAGCGTATCTGTTATGTGACACTCGTCTGTGCTCTGAGGCTCTGCCAGCACTGCAAGGCAGCTCAAAGCACACAGCAAATCTGCTTTAACTGCCTTGGAACAAAAGCCTAATGTAGTGTGCAAAATAGAGGGAGACAAAAAGGATAAAAATCAAATTAGATTCACTGTGCACACTAACTCTCAAACCCAAAGCACAGTGATGCTGGTCATTGAGGGAAGAAAACAGCTTTAAAAACACGGCATAAAAGTGGATTGCTGTCCTTGCTTCATTCTGGGAGTTTCTTTGTGCCCTGCAGGCACAGCCAGGCTGAGATGTGCCTGCAGTGTGTTGCTGTGGTGGTTCAATACACCTTCCCTGCTTGTCCCAGGCAGCTCTTTTGTCCCCATGGTGTGGTGCTGATGGCAGGGGTGCTGCCAGACCTCACTCCGTGCAGGGCAGCCTCACGGCTGAGTGAAGGTTCAGGATTCCTGGCAACTGCAGCAGCATCCCTGTCCCACAGCTGAGGCACGGCCTGGGCTGGCAGCCTGGAGCTTGGCCATGGGGACACCTCCCTGCTGCCAGTGTGGCCCAAGCCCTCTGCAGATCCAGGAGGGGCTTGGCCAGGTCCAGACGTGCTGACACAGCTCATGTCAGCAAAGTGCTTATGCTGCTTCAGCTGTTCCAGGAAGGCTTGACTGATGCTGCTCCAGTAAACAGCCTTCCTTCTCCAGGGAAGGTCTCCATCAGCAGATCTCCCTGGCTTCAGGTGCTCCCTGCAGGGCCATGCCCCCAGGTTATAGGCCAGAGCTGGCACTGATGATGCAGAAGATTTGCACAGTGTGTTAAGTGGGCCCTGGGCGAGTGTGAAGGCCCTGGTGCAACCCTGTTCACTCCCTTGCATGAGGGTGTTGAGTCCTCTCCTCTCCTCTCCTCTCCTCTCCTCTCCTCATGCTTATTAAGCCAATCCATCACAATGGGGTTAACTGTGTGACCTCACTGTGTAATATCAATAATAATTACCAGTTTTCTCCTGATTCTGCCATGTGAAAATACAAAAGCACATACACTGACTAATGCCTTGTACCAAGGGCTGGCTGCACCTCCCAAAGCAAGGCTGGGTGTCATTTGGACCTGAGCAGAAGGCAAGGTCTGAGGAAACAAAACTCAAGAAGCACGTGGTCCATGGGCAGACTCAGCAGTTTCCTGGCAAAGCCCCTGGAGCCCTTGACCACACAGGCCATTCCCCTCCTCTCCGGCCCTTCAACTCCTATAGCCCTGATTATCCCAACCTACTTTGCATTCAGTTGAGTTAGTGGAGGAAATCAGAAAATCCCTGCCTGCTGAATTAGTGCTGAAGCCAAGAGCCTGGGAAGCAACTTGTATATGGAAGTGCTGGTGTTTTTTTGTGTTCCAGTGGAAGATGAACCATGGGATGGACAGTGATGAGTAATGCACTGAACCCATTTCAGTGTGCCTGGCCAGAGTTCCTGAGAAAAGATAACAAAAAGCCCACCCCCGTCTGGGTGGGCTGCTAATATGTGAGTGAGAGCTCAGATAACAAAATCAACCCTCAATGTCTCGGCACTGCTGTGGTGCACAGGCTGGGTCACTGGGTCTCTGTGCTGCTGCTGTGTCGGTGTGAAGGGGCACTCAAAAACACCCCAAAACTTTCCACTCCTTCAGGAAATAACACTTTCATGCTGGAATTTGCAGTGAAGTTGTGAATGTGGCTGGAGCCCGGGGCTTCTCCAGGAAAAGGCCCCTTTGGCCAGCTATATTCAGCTCTAATGAGAGCTGAATTCTCGCTCAAAGCTGTGTTTTCCATTTGGCCCCTTTTCCCTCATCAATCGCTGTCAGTTCAGACAGAGGCCCCACATGCAGCTTCCCTTGGGCCTGTGTGCCGCCCGGGGCTGCTGGGGAGGACAGCCTGCCCTACTAAACTGCATCTCTGAGCCCAGAACAATAGCGCTTTGTGTGAGCACACAGTGCAAGCTCAGTTTCCCAGGCTTTTCCTTTTCTCCTCTCGCCTGTCCCGCTGGAAGCCCCCGGCAATGCAGGACCGAGCAGGGGCTGCTGGCACTGAACAAAGGGAGTGGGGTGGGCCCCTCTGCCCCTGGCTCCAGCTGCAGGTACTGGATCATTTTCCTCAAGTACAACAGACTTGAGTAATTGGAGCAAAAACGCACATCAGGATGCAAGGAGGGCTCCAGCCAGTGCTTCAGCAGGTCCACAATCAGACAGGGCCCTCGCTGCAGCCCTGGAACCAAGGCGATGGCACCAGGGGTGGCTTTGGTGAGGGCAGAATGCTGTGGTGGCCATGTGGTCTGCTTCAGTGAGGGCTCCCTGGCAACAGGTGATACCAGGACAGATGGAGATGATGCAGAGAGGAGCAACAGAGTGAAGCTTAAAAAAATCAAACTAGTCTGAATCTCTGCAACAGGTTGGTGGTGCCCCTTCACAAGGGCAAAACTGCAGAGCCATCCAGTCTGCACAGAAAGGGGATGCTCCTTTCTGTCAGCAGCCATGAAAGTACCCCCAGAAGGAAGCAGGAATGCTAGCTCCACTTACAGATGTGGAAATGGGGATGTGGGCAAGCCTTTGGTGTCCCAGATCAGCCTGTGTGTGTCCCAGTGGGCCCCCTGCCCACCTGCCTGCCCTCACTGCTGCCAGGGCTCAGCTGGAATCGCTGGGCAGGAACAGGGGCTCCCCCTCAGCTCTGTGCCCTGCTGGCAGATCCAGTCCGGCACCACATCAGGCAGACATGCTGTGAGGTGCAGGGACCCTGCTTTGGTGCAGGGATGTTCAGGGCCGTGATGGGCAGGCTTGCTGGTCCTGCAGGGCTGTGAAGGGGCCCTTCCATAGGGCACACAGGGAAAGCTCCTGCAGCTGCTGTCCAACCTGCTCCTGCACTTAGGAATTCTGCATCCCAAAATGCTGAAAATTGCCGTTACTGGGTTTCACACTGCAAATAGAGAATTGGAGATCATGTGTGACTGAATTAATTGGGAACAACAAACATCAGGGACCCAACTATTGGAAAACACTGCCAGCCCAGCCACCACAGACACTGGAGCTTCCTTTGCTTCAGCGTGACCAACTGCACGCAGCTCCTGACGCTCTGCTCTGCACAGCAGATCTGAGGCTGCTGGCATCATTACCCTGGAGCTGCTGCCTTCTGCTGCCCCATGGCCCGTCCTTCCTGAGCTACTGTGCTCTTGGCATCGTCCAGAAAGGCAGAGGTAGGGAGAGCTGTCTCTTATTTATAGCTGCACAGTCCCACGCAGTGCTGATCTTCAGGGTGCAGAGCCCCCCGTGATGGAAAAGGATCAAGGAATAGATGTATCTTGCATGTGATAAGAATGGGCTCGGTTCTACAGAAAAGAGTTTCCACCATGTGACCTACAGAGAGGAGCTGGGAACACCACTGTGTGTGTGACAGGTGTAACACCTGCAGGCTCTGGCCTTGTCCACAGTCATTGATACCCCAGGAAGCGACTGATTGGCCATAAACAGTAATTCAGGGAGGGTAAAGAGATGATGTTAAAAGAGCAGCAAGCTCCTCCTCTTGTGCAAGTTCTTTTTTTGGTCTGTTGCTACAGCAACTCTCTACCAAGAACAAAGTTGACAGCAAGATATTAAATTTTGCAGCAACTCAATTGACTCCTGATTTCCCTTCTTTTTTTTGCCTTTGGTAACTGAATCCTGCTGCACTAATTGTGTTAGATTTCAAATGGAAATGGTGTGACAAGAATTCCTGTGTTGCTCTTTCCTCCTTCCCCTCAGAAACCAATTAAATCAATTTATTTAAATCCAGTGGGTGATTATAAACACTGGATTTCTTGGCTTTATTTCTTTTGCATGTGAACATCATGTATTTTACCCATAAATCATATACTGTACCAAAATCCCCAAAGCTTTGATATTCTTTAAAAAGAAACAAACACTTCTTGGCAAGTACTGTTTTGGCAAAGTTCAACATATGCCAGTGGCACAGACCAGAAATGCAAAATCTGAGTAACTGCAACAGAGGTCATCTGGACTTGGGAATGTTAAAATTGGTTTTAAAGCACTGCTGCATTTCAGTTCTCCCTCCCCATAGCTTGTTTTTCTTGTGGGGCAGACCCTGAGGAGGGCACAGGCTGGCATCTCTGGGGTCACGTCTGCACACGCTGAACCCCTGGGTCTGGTGGAACAGAGCCTGACAAGGACCTGCCTCACGTGAGAGCCCATCACCTCCAGAGCTCCTGCATGGGCACGGTCACAGCCCCAGCCCTTGCAGCAACTGCTCTGTCACTTTGTGTCTGACTGTCACCTGCCTGTGCCAGGTACAACAGGGCTGCTCCAGACAAGGCTAAGGGAGCTCAGCGCTGCAGGGAATGGAGATGAGGGGAAGAAAGGCCAGTGGAGTTGGTCTGAGATGACACAAGACAAGACTGGGATGAACCCCTGGGAGCACGTAACCAAGGGAGAACAGCACATCCTGGGAGAGCAAAGCATGGGGCAGGTCATAACCAAACTGCAAATCCAACTGCAGCAAATGGCAGAGGTTTGTGCCCAACCTTGGAGAGAACTGTGCCTGTGGAAGAGAAGATGGTGGGACCACGCTGGTTGGTGGAGCCACAGCTCCCAGGAGCGCAGGATGGGGCATCTTCCCCCTTGGGCAGGAGAGAATGGGGGAAAATGGAAGAAAATGGAGGCAGAGAGGAACAATAACATATGGAGAAAGGGGGGTGACTGATGCACGTGAAATATTACATATTTAGCTTTCCTCTGAATCAGTGGGAGTATAGTTACCAATCTGGTTCTGGCAGCTTCAGTTTCAGCATGGTGTGCACAGGAGGGATGGGCCCAAGAGGAGTCTGGGTTTAGTACAAGATCAAAGCTATGGAAACAGCCCAACAGAGTAAACAGCTCCTGTTGCTTTTCCTGGAGAGCTGTGTGCAAAGGCATTTCTTTGGGGGCCTGCATAGTACAGGGCAAAGGGCTGCAACCCATCCTATGGGCAAGGCTTTAACAGCTGTGGCCCTTGGTTTTTCATGTTTTTACTTTGCCTTCTGATGTTTATGCTTTGCCTTCTGATGTTTACACATCTTGGAGTCAGTTCTCACACTTGCTTTCTTATGTAAATAAAGAAATGTTTACATATTTTCTCCTCTAGGAGGAGTTTCATGATTGATGGTGATGCTCATCAACGAGATTGGAGAGGTGGCAACACCTTTGGCCAATCTCTTGCCTTCTGATCAATTGTATATAAGTTGGAGTCAAAATAAAAAAAATAGAGCATTCTGCCTGGCCTCTGGTCTGTTCCTGCCTCGTCCTTTCGTGTCCTATTGTGACAAACAGCTGTTTGGATTTCAGATGCACACCTTGGATATCAACACGAAAATGCCAGCATTGTGCAGGGAATGTCCTTCCTGAAGAGCCTGGGCATGGATGCTGAGTGCCCACTCCCAAAAGCAGTGGCTGCTCAAGCACCAGCAGAAGCTGCTGCTTGCAGCAGGGAAATGAAAGCGCAGTTTGACCACAGAGTCTGGGCAATCTCCCTGAGGAAATAGAGGTAGCAGATCTCTAGCAGGAAACTGCTAGCAAGAGCCTTTTCACCACTGATAAGCACTGTGCAGTGTGACCACGGCCTTGTGCAGTTGCAACACCTTCTGAGCAACTTGTGATTCCAATGCCTTTTACAAGACAATTAGAGCTACTGGGAAGAATTGCTGTTGCCTTGCCAAGTTGTTTATCATAATTCTTCATGCATTCAGTCACACGTAAATATTCCCATTTCTTACAGGGACTTGAATTATTGGCCAGTGTCCGCTGAATTCTACTGGTACCACAAGGGCTTAAGATGGCAACAGTGGAAAAGGCTGGGATTGAGATGGGTGTGTACTTTAGAATACTCTTTTTCTTCTCTGAATGTTCATGGCCTCAAGGATACTACACATGTATTTTTGGAAGATACCTTTCCACTTACAACTGAGCTGTTGGAGACCAGAATAAAATAAAAATCAAAAGCAAACTTCTGGGATGTTTTACCTGAAAAACAACATGCATTTCCACATACAAAACCATTTTGGCTGCAGTTATTTTGGGTGCGAAGGCAGGACTCATAGATACAGCTCTGTCAGTGCCAAGCTACAACTGCACTTCACTACAGAAATAAAAAGGGGAACAGAGTGAGAAGCAGTTCCCTGTTAATATGACAAGGTAACAGCACTTTGCTGGCAAGAAAGAAGATGTAAGGTTCAAAAAACAAAGGTGATGCCGTGCAGCACCAACAGCTGCCGTATTAAGTGTCTCCAACTAGTTTACTCTTACACTGGGAAATGTGTATGGAAGGCTTTCCTCAGGATGCTGTATCAGAGCCATGCCATTCCCACAGAGGGGACAGCCAGCAGGGCTGGGTTCTGCTGCCCCAGCTCATATAGATTTTATTCCCCAGCTGACCTCGCAGCAGCTGAGTGCTCTCCTGCATGGGCAATCTCTCCCAGGCTGGCTGGTTTACTGCAGGTCTCGTGAGCCTGAGGTAGAGCCCACACCTCCTTGGGACCCTCGAGCCTGGACTGGAACAGTTCCCATCACCAAGAAAGGATTTACAGCAACTTCCCAGAGAGGCTGCAGAGAGTTTAGCCACACAACAATGGCCAAAGTCATCCACTTTCCCCAACTTCACCAACCCAAGGAATTGCACAAGGGATTCTGCCTGTCAGACCTAAGGAAGGGAGAAAGACCAAGGGAGAGCTGGGGTCATGTCACAAGCTGCCTTACTCTAGGGTGAGTAACTGGTGGCAGTGCTGCAGCTCTGGCACTTCCCTAAGGTTGTGAAGGGTTTCAAAAAACAGCTTGTGTCCATATCATCTGTGGCTTGGTGTGGCTCCAGCCTTCTCTGGCAAAGCTTCACTGCTGTGAGAGTGCAAATGATGGACAGTCCATCTCTGGAAGTATTCAAGGCCAGGCTGGACAGTGCCTGGTCTACTGGCAGGTGTTCCTGCCCATGGCAGCTTGGAATGAGATGAGCCTCAAGGTCCCTTCCAACCCAAACCCGTCTGTGAATCCATGAGCAGAGGGTCTGCCCAACTCATGGTGACACATGTGAGTGTCTCTGGAAGCAGCATGTCAATACTCTGCTGAGGCTGCTGTATGTATGTTCAGCACATCGTGAAACACTTACAGTTTGAAGCTGGAAACAAAGAGTGCAAGACAGCTTCTGCTTAAAACATTTTCCTTAATTTAGGAATTGCTTCAAGCCAACATTACCTCTGCTTCCTGAGCACACACAAGGCTACTGCCCTGGAAATAACCTGCATTAGCCTTACTGGAGTGACCACGTTGCCATAGCTACTGTTGGTTTCTCTGTACCTCAAGCTTGAAGTGTTTATTATGATTAAATCCCATCTTGTCCCATTCTTCATTAAAAAATTCTGAGTTGAAAGTGTGACAAAGTGAATTACAATGTAATCCTTCCTTTTAAGAAGCTGTTTCAAGTAGAAACCCCACAAAGTATCTTAGACATTGATATTTATTATAGATCATTAATTCATGATTGGATTAGTTTTCTTCAGCCATCACTGTTTCTTTATTCTTCATGATATCTGAGTAGCAGAAACCCCTGGCAGTGTTGGATAATTTCATGACTGGGATTTTTCTTTCACCACTGTATTGCAGACCACTCTGAGAAAAGATGTGTAACACCCTCAGACACTGGGCTTTGACCTCAGAGATGGCCTCACAGGTTTGAACCAATTTGGCAAGAAAATCAAAATCTGTCCTATGGCACAGGTGGTTATCAGGAATGCTGGTCCTTGCTCTCTGAATCCCTGTGGGTGTTGCAAGGAGAAGTGACTGCTGCTAGGATGAATCCTTTATCAAATGGCCTGCACTTTTCTTTTCTTGCTTAGTTTGGTTTTTTTTTTCTTTGGGAAGAGTGAGCTCAGGACTTCCAGAGTGTTCTTGGCTGTGAAGGAGCACAACATCATTATCCCTGGACTTTTCTGCTCATTGGGTAAATTGGTTTTTCCTTGCATTGGGAGATGATGATGCACTATTGGTGTATACCAATCACTTCACACTCCGGTGGCACCCTCTCCACAGATCTGATGTTCCTGAAGGGTCATTCTTTGATGCCTCTTGACTCTCACTGGTGTTTGCCTTTCCAGCCCTGCTCCAAGTACAGCTTAGAGCAGTCACACACAGCATCCCAGCCCAGCCCCTTCCCAGATTCCCTGGCAGGGGAGGCAGCAACTCACCCTAGGGACTGGTACACCCTCTCTGGCTGCTCCTGGCCTGCCACAAAACACGGACCCACACTCACAGCCACTGTCCCTATGCCTTTCCTGTGGTCCCTGTCCTCTGCCTCTCCCTGTGCCCAGCGGGGGTCTTGCACACTTTATGCTTTCCCTGAGCTCTTGGTCCACCTGGAGTTGGAGTAACACTGCTCAGCCCTGAGCCTGGGCCTCACGGTTCTGCAGTGGCTGCCTTTTCCCTGGAAGGGCTCGCTTTTTCTGCCTCCTCCCTAGGCCTTTCCACAGCCACTGCGATGCAGAATGCTCCTCTGTGCCGCCTGCTTGCACTAGGTAAATTATTTGTGTAATGGGCTGAGGTTGTTTTTTAAAATTGGCAGAGTAACTGTGAATCATCAAATCTCCCTGAATTCACTCCTCACAAGACACCCATAAAAGACCCCATTGTGTGGAGGAGTGATGGGAGCGTAGCCGGGACCGGACAGAGGGCCCCACTCAGCTAATTATGGATCTGCAGAGGCTGAGTCCGCGCATCGCCTGTCCGGGGGCTCGAATGTGCCATTGCATACGCTGCTGGCAAGTGTGTGAGGTCCCATGGACTGGGTCCCAAGCACTCAGCCAGGACCCCTGACAAAGTGCCTTAACCACTGATGTTGCTTTTGCTGGAACGAATACTTTTTCTCCTCAATTTTAACAAGAAGGGACAAATCTGCTTCCGTGCACCCGCGCTGTCCCAGCGGCGACCGATGGAGCCGGAGCCCCAGGCTGCGGAGGGGCCGCTCCGGGACGGGAGGGACGTGCGGGGAGAGCGACAGAGCCCGCAGCGGGGCGGGACACGGGCCGATCGGCACCGGGCGGGACCAGGGGATGCCCGAGCACGGCGGGGCCGCCAGCGTGGGGGGCGCAGCCGAGC
>VWYP01034545.1:62744-141019 GCA_013400435.1 Pycnonotus jocosus | reverse complement strand
GCCCACCCGGGCAGAGCCCGCCCGCGGGAGCGGTGGCTGCGGGAGCCCCGGGGCTGTGCGGGGTCGGGAGCGCTGCCCGCGGCCTCCCGGCGGGGAGCGCATCCATCCTGCGGTCCTTATGTAAGGAAGTTCGCCTTCGTGCTCCGGCCCCTCGCCTCCAGGCCCGCAGTCATTATTATGCAAGTGCCGGTAGTGGTGCGGGGTGCGGAGCTGTGCGGCAGTCGCTGCCTTCCTGAGTGTTGGAGAAGAATAAAACTGGAGGTTTTGTCTATTGAGGTCTCAATTGAGCACCAAATTCCAGGCTCCAAGTTAATTCTTGTTTCGAAGGAAAGTTGGTACCCTGTGACACATGGCAGCTCTGCAGCCCAGGGAAGGGCTGAGCAGGTTGGAGGCAGAGCGAAATGAGCCCGTGTAACCAACCTTCTGTCTATTGGACACCCAGGGATTGTCATGTTGGCAGCAAACTCTGCTAATGGGCATTTCTGGATAACTTAATAAATCCACTCTTTATTGCAATAATTGCTAATTTCGTTAGCTGATGACAGTTCCTTTTCCTACCTTCAGATGGAGGATACTCTCAGCTGCTTACTTCATGCCTTTTCATTGCATTGCCTCCTTAAGTCCCCGCACTATTATATAAAACCAGCTCCACTCTTCCTTCACTTGGTTGTTCTATACGGCTATGTGTTCACCACTTCATTATATTTAAGTCCAGAACGTGGTTAATTAAAAGTATAAAACAGCTTTTCTGCAGATTAACTTGTGCTTGTGGAAACTCGAGAGCTTCCATTTTTCTCCAGCTCCCAGCTCAGCTGGGTGATGGCTGGTCTGCACAGACTCGGCTTGGAAAAGTCTCTGCCTAACTGCGACAGCGCGATGCCAGAGGGAGGGATTCTGGGGAAGGGGCTGGCTGTTGGTTTCGTGCCATTGTTTACTTTCGTGAATTTCAGTCTTTTGTAGCTGGCCTCAAAGAGTGACGGAATAGTCACAACATGCCCTGCTCGGTGCCAATTACCTTTCTGCTTGTGTGTAATTTGGGCAAATTGATGTTATTGCACCCTGCAGTTAAGCAGATGAAATATTCTTTTAGTCTGTGGTATTGTTCATTTTATGGGAGGGGATTTGTTCCATGCGATGGTTTCATGTTATTCTCAAAGATGTCCTGGGCTGGATGATTCCTGCTTCTGGGGTGTTCAGGGTGCAGAGGGGTCACTGGGGGCAGGACTGGTTCTGAGATGTTCCAGAAGCTTTGCTGTGGATGTCTCCAGTGTTTCTTCTGATTGTTGTTTGTAACTGGAGTACTCACGGGCCGTGATCATTCTTGGCCGGGCTTCTGTAGCCTCATGGTTTCCATATGTGAGGCAGTTAATGTTGGAGTGTGTGTGAGAGTGTTACACTACACCACAGCGATCACGTTTTGGGCAGCTGTAATGCAGTTTGCTGATCGGCCAGTAATAATTTCCTTGATATTGTGCTGTGCATAATTACACCTCCAGGAATGTCTGATTCCTTATATAGGGTACTTGGTCTGTTTTCATCTGAGTAAAGGCTGATGCTTGTGTTGGCAGGGTGTGACTGTGCCTGTAGCTGGGGAGAGGTGGGCAGTCAGACCCCAAGGCTGGTGTTTGCTGCCCGCCCGCTGTCTTTGAGGAGTGGCAGCTCCATCGCTGGACACGTTGACATTGATACAGGACAAGGGAGGTCTTAAGGTGACCATGGGGAGATGCAGGGGCTGCAGTGCTCACAGCTGTGAGTGGATAGCCATCACTTGCTGTGCAGACCAGGGTGGTTCTGATCTTCCCACCTTGCTGGACTGTTGGAGGAGGATAACCAGATGAGCTTGGAGGGATGGGTGCAGAGCTCTGCTGTAGCCTGTGCTTCCTCACTGAATAGGAGCCGTGTAAACAAAGGTGGTTGGGCTGGCAGGACGGCAGTTGGTCATTGCATTTGTAGGGACCCAAGGAGGGCTGGTGGCCGAGGATGCACTGCAGAAGGAGCAGGACTTTTCTGCGCTCAGTTGTGTTTTGAGTGTGCCAGCCTGACATGGGCCAGGGTTTGTGATCATCCAAACCTTCTCTGAGGCTGTGACAGTGACCATGAACATCCATCTCCACTTGTCCAGAGTCTGGTCTCTCCTGGCTTGACTAAAGGATTGGATGTAGGCTACCTCATTATCCCAGACATCCTGTTTATTTTCTTCAAGGATGGAGTCATCACTCTATTCATATCTAATCCCTTGCTACCCTTGTGAAGACAGATGCCCAAACCTCCAGAGAAATACTAAAATGGAAAAGAAATAGGATAAAGAAGAGGGGAAGTGGTGGCAAGGGGGACTAACAACCAAAGTGTTGATACAGAAATGCTGAAATATGAAGATGATAATAGATGAAAATTTTAAGTAGTGACCTCGTACTACAGAGGATGGGCCTGGAATGTGACCATGGCTCAGTGCTTGTCCCCGCGGCATGGACAGGAAAATGGAAGGGAGAAAGGTGGAAAACTCTGCATTGTGAGCTCCAGGGCATATGTCAGCATGGATTGAAGAGAGGTAACCCCAGCACAGCTGCACTAGAAATGCATTGAAGATGAGATCAGAGAGGACTGGAAATGGGCAGGGTGCTGCTGTTGAGGTGTCAGCCAGTTCTGGGAGAGGCAGTGATCTTCCAGCAGTGCCTCAGGTGCCTGAAGCCTCCATACCAGAGAGAGGAGCTGGCAACGCACCTGGAATGACATGGAGGGGGGACAAAGTTACTGAGACTGATTGCAGGGAAGTTTTGCTGAAGCTTCTAGTTCTGGTTGTTGAGAATTAGAGCAGAGGCTGGGGTGGTTTGGGGATGATGGCCTGTTGGTAGCTGCAGGGTGGGAGCCGAGCCCTGCAGCAATCGAGGAGCCCACGCGCTGTGTGGGGAGTGAGATTGGAAGGAGGAGGGTTGAGCTGGGGAATTATCTTCATGCACAGAGTGATTTATTGGTCATGATGGCTCTGTATCTCCCTTCCTTTCCTGGAGAATTGTCTGCTCCTCTCATGGTGGGAAGGAGTTGTCCTGAAAATGCTTGGAAAGATAGCGGGGGTGTGTGAGGTACATGTGGGTCTGCTGAGTGCCCTGCTGCACATGCTGTTCCTGGGTGTCTCAGGAGGGCTGGGGGCTGCTGCCAGGGCCCGAGGGTGCATGGGGTGACAGATAGTGCTGCAGGGTGCATGAGGTGACAGTGCTGCAGGGTGCATGAGGCTCTGGGCCGGTGCCACTCTGCTTTGGGCAGGGGCAGTGTGTGATGGCCGCTGCCCGTGGCTGCTGCAGGTGCTGTTCCTGCAGCTCTGCTGGGTGTTAGCCGTGCATGGAGACCTCTCTCTCACCTCTCCTGCACACACCAGCGCTGGGAGGCTCCTTCCCAGTCAGTTATCCAGGGTTTGTCCTTCCCTTCTGCTCCTGCTTTGCACCCTCCAGCTGTCAGGAGAGGGGAGAGCTGGCCACAGCACTGGCAGGAGATGCTTGCTGGATGCTACCAGAAAGAAAATATTTAAGAATACTTTTAGGAGGCAGGTTTTCTTATTTGCCTTAGCCTTGCGGACAGCAGTGGTGGTGTTAAAAATAAACACCAATGGAGATATGGCTGCAGATTTACAACTGCCACATGACAGCTGCCTGCGGAATACAGAACACAGCAGATCCTTGGATGCACAATTTAAAGTGCGTGTTTTCAGACATACAGTTTTAATTGATCTATCTGGCCAGAAATCTAAATAAATGTCTCTCTCTCATTAGGGTCACATGCCTGATCTGTGGCTTTAACGCAGCAAAACGAACCAGTTTTAATTATGCAGATGCAACCGCCTATGGTCCAGCGTTGGCAATCTTGCAGAAAATTGTACATCCTGTGATTGGCTGTTGAATTTTCTATTGCTTCCTGCAGTTTTGCCTTAACCCTGGCAAAACACAGGTCCCTGTGTGATCCCTCTGGCTGCTGTGAGGCAGTAGCATCTTGTGTCGTGTGACACCATCCTTTGTGATCCTGGAGGTGGGGCTCTCCAAATGGTGCATCTGGCTGCATAGTAGGACAGGGATGATTCCTTGACTTCTGGGATTCTTAGTTGCTGTGTAAATTGATAATAGAACTAGAGTTTTGATGGTTTTAGCATATAAAAACACTAAAAAGATTTGCAGACTTGGGCCAAAGAAAATGAATGTATTCTTTCCCATTTTCATAAAGTTTAGATTAATTTATCATTGCCCATTAGCTTCCTTTGACTTCTTCTATTGCAGTAGCTGCATTCCTTCTTTTGTGTCTATTTTCTTTTCCTCCTCTTGCTCTCTTTCCACTTTGCTCAGAGAATGTTGGGAAAATTCAAATGATTTTCTAGGATACTGGTTTGCTCAGGGGAGGAGCTTTTGCTTCCCAAGGAGGAGAGGCATCAAGGCTTGAACCTGACAGCTCATTCAATTAAATGGTTCAATGCAATAGAGAAAGTTGCACCCCTTTGTGGGAGCTGGTGGGAAACTACCAAGTATTAATCACAGGAACAGATAGAAAATGTCTGTTGGCTTAATTGTTGTGTTTAACAAAATGTGGGGAAGTGTGACCCAGTGTGCCTGGCATAGCTCAGCTCTCTTTGGAGCTGTGTGCAGCAGGTAGCAGATCGTGATGAATCTGCTCTGGTTTCTGCTGTGAGACTTTGCGAGAGCTGCTCCACTCTGCTCCTGGTTGTTACCACCCCCTTCCCTGCTGTTTCCTCAGTGGGTCTGTGAGCACAGCCCTGGCAGCTGGGTTTTACTGAGCCCTCTGTGTGCAGGCACTGGGCAGACCATGGGCAGGGATAGCAGAGAGTTCATGTGTGATTCCTAATGAAGAGTGATTGTCCGTTTCTAATGGAAACAGTTTGAATTTATCAGATGTTCCTGCAAAGTGCAAGTCCTGAGCGCTTCAGCTGAGTCAGCAGCTCCTGCGTGTGACTGAGCACCACCAGCTCTGTGCAGCTGCTGCTAGGATGCTCCATCCATCCTCAGCAGCTCCTCCTGCTTCTCACCGGAGGCAGAACTGCTGAGCAATATGCCCGGGGTTGTGGCTTGTCCCAGGGCAGGGGTCTGGTGGCAGGAGCTGGGGTCCTGCCATGCTCTGAGGTGATTTAAATACAACAGAAGGGTATTTTGGTCCTGTAAGCCTGGCTGTGTTCTTCCCTGATAGCTGGCAGGTGTCTGGGTGTGCAGCTGGCATTATTTGTCAGTCTACCTCTCCTCCTGATAACAATAAAACCCTCTTACAACACTTATTCAGGGCCTGTAGCTAGTCCTGGTTCCAGGTGAAGAGTTTTAAGGGCTGTTAGAGTGCAGCACAAAATGTGCTTCAGGTGCTTAGCAGATATTTATAAGCCTCTGTAAGGGGAAGGTTGTAAGTTCTGTGTGCAGTTTCAGCTCTTGTCAGGAGCAGGATTTACTCTCTGTTTTGCTGGCCTGTGGAAGATGAGGAGAACCCTCCCCTTTGAGCTCTCAGGTTTTCTCCTGCCTGGGTTTGGCTTGGTTTCAGTAGCTATTTGTCAAGCAACCACGCATGGCAGCAGCAGTCACCTCCTGCAATGCTTTTAGTGCCTTGGGAGGTACCCGTGCTCCTGGCAGGTGATGGGACAGTTCACACAGGTAACAACCCCTGGCTCTGGGCTGCAGAGGGTTCAGCAGCGTGTGCAGGCGTGTTCCTCATGCCACTCGACAGCAAAACTGGTGTGAAGTAATCTCTCCTTTCTTACAACCTGGGTGGCTCTGTCATCCCGGCTGTTGATTTAATCCCAGGAGGCTTTTGCTGAGCTGCCAGCAAATGCTCATCCAGAAAAGGTGACTATTCCTTACTAATAACTAATGTGCTGCGTGTGCCCCACCTGTGTGTGTGTTGGTGGCTGTGCCACAGCAGTGACTGAGGACATGGAGACAGGTGAGCCTGTGGGGTGATGATGGGTTGTACTTGTCACTGCTGACCTCCTTAGGGCTGCCAGCCCTTGCCCTGTGCTCCTGCTCTGGGCCTGTGGTTCCTGGATGCACTTTATGCTGTTCACATCTTCAAGAGCCTCATTTGTAAACTTTTTCCTGACAGACTTGCCTGAGATAACTTATTTTAGCCTCCCTTTTCTCTCTGTAGGGCAGTTGCAGTGGTTTGGGCAGAGGCAGACATTGAACAGTGCATTGTAACATGCAATTTTAAGAGAGGAAGTGGAATATCAAACTAAAATTAGTGAGGGAGTTCATGTGGCTGTGGTGTGTTCCCTGGCCTGGACCCAGCTGGTGTGGTGGGGCTGTGTGTTCCTTACTGCCAGGGTGCTGTGGGAGTGTGTGATGCCTCTGATTTTCCAGCAGCTTGGCTTTAGAGTTCACGTGAGAAACAGCCCCATCACAGTGCAGCAGCCAGGGCTGCCAGGCCAGGGACACACAGCCCTGCTGTTCATCCCAGGGTTGTGCAGTTCCTCCCAGGTTGTTGGCACTCAGCAGTGAGGAGACAGCTGGTAAAATGGCCATGGTAGGGAAGGAGAGGTTTTAAATCCTCCTTAATTTAAACATTCCCCTTTGTTTTACCAATAAAGACATGTAAAAAAGGTGTAGTTACATAATCCCAGAGTGGAAATTGGTGCTTCCCAGCCTTTGGTGGAGGTGGGTGCCCAAATTCAGCTCTGCAGGCACAGCCTTATCAGAGGGGAGCAGCAGCAGTGCCTCTGGCTGGTGTTCATGTGGCTGTTGGGACGTGGCTGTGGAGTGGTCAGTCTGTCTGTCTGTACTAGGTGGGTTCCACAGTTTGGGAACCTCTGGCCTGGGAAGGATTGGGAATCAGAGAACTGGAAACTGGGAGAAGGCCACTGCTGTCAGAGTCTCTTGCTTACACATCTTGGGCTGTTGCACTGCCTTAAACAATCTGCCTCTCAGAAGTGTTTCTATTAGCTTTCCAAATGTGCTTTCCTGTCTGTGAAGCTCCACTGATGTTCAGGGAGGTTCTCTGTGTGGTGCTGCAGGTTTTAGTCTGGAAACTGCAGAGTTTGGAAAAATTACACAGCCACACTGTGTCCAGCAGCTTCCAAGAATAATTTGCATTAGTATTGGTCACTCTTTTTGCCTTTGAAGTTGGAGAATAGTTTTGAAGAGGGGAAAAATACCTTCAACTTTTTCACCCCAGCCTTTGTGAGGAACAGTTGTGTCTGTGGCAAGAGATGGCAGTCACTGGAATGTGTCTGGCTTCCCAAAGTAGCTCTGTCTGGTAGCAGTGGCAGGTGTGCAGGACAGCTGAGGAACTTGCTGCCAGAAGGGCCCTGGGGTGAAATGGTCTCGGTGTCTGTATCAGCTGGGAGAGGAGAGGAGGTTGCTCCTTCATTGAGCATCTCTGATGTCCTGCCTCAGACAGAGCAGAGGGGATGCTGCTCTTTGGGATTCTGTTCATCCTGCTGCTTCTGGGAATGCTCGGGGCTGCAACCCCCCAGGGCAGGGAATTTATCCATGTGGCTTATGCTGTAGTTATTACTGGAGACAGCAAAGTGAGCTGTAGTGCTGGGGGGAACCTCGATGCTGTTTTACTCAGGCTTGTATTTTATCACTGGATTAAGTGTAAATATTTAAGAGAGGAGGATACAGATGCGTAATTGACTGGAGTTCAGGAGATGGAGGGCTGACTTTAATGATTCTCATTCAGGGAAGAGGGAATTTGGTTTTCCATAGCTTTTCTTCATCTGTTTGTCCAGTTTTGTGGAACAGTGTTGCACACAGCAGTGCTGCAGTAGAAGGCCCTGTCATGTACTTACTGAAGTAGTGGCTGCTCCTTCACCATGACTGAGCCTCAAAGATCGATTTTCTTCATGCTGCTGTAGTGTTGCTGCTTTGTTTGTTTGAAGAGTCGTTTGTGGTCTTGCTGCTTTGTTTGTTTGAACAGTTGTTTGTGGTCTCCAGGCACTTCTGTGGCATGGTGAGAGCCCGAGGGGATGTTGTGTGTTTGGAACTTTAAGAGGAGATGATCTCAAGAACAGATCTAAGCTCGAGATCATCCGTTTGATAACTTAAGGTTGCTGGCCTCCTGTATGCAGAGTTTTTCTCTCCTCAAATGTGCTGGTAAATCAGTAGTTGCTTCATAGGAAGAACATGAGTATTGGTAAGGTTTGAAAATGCTTTCCCTGATCAACGTGCTGAATTCTGCTCTACTTATGGTACAGGCTGGGTACCCAGATCAGCTGAATGCTTTCCAGAAACTTTGTGTGTGTAACCTGATGGCTGCCAGCAGCTGGGATCCAGGGGAGCTCACACAGTGAGTGCTGTGGAACATGATTGTCAGTGTAAAGCTCTGGCTCAGAGCCTGGCTACAGTAGGTGGCACTGGCTGTGACCTAATGGCTTTAAATGGACAGGGTTTGGTAAGGAGTCTGTGTTTAAATCTCCACTCCCTTTTTTTTTTTACTTCATGGAAATTGGACTCTCATGACACTTTAATCGTTGAGATTATGGAACTCATGGGAGAGTAGGGACAAGAGGTCGGACTGTTGGTGTGGCAGCCTGAAGCTTTTGTGTTGTCAGAGACAATTGAAGATTTTCTCTGTGTGGAAACAGGTTAGTTGATCTTTGGGAAAAGCCAAAGGATGATTCATTCAAGACAGCTTGTTAGTGTTGGAAATTAGTGGAAGATACAGACTTGTATCTGAGCTGGAGAGAGCGAAATTCTGCTGCCATTTTGCAGTATTGGCAGCATAGCAGGACTGAAGCTGCAGGAGACCTTGCAGATGGGAGCTGCATAGCCAGAGAGTGATGGTCAGGAGGCAAAGCCTTGTGCAGACAAATCCTGTTTGGGAATGTTGCCCTGGGGTGGAATGCAGTGTGGATCAGTGGGCTGTGGCTTAGGACAAGATGGGAATGGTGTGAAAAACGCCATGCTCAGTTAGTGTGGGAGGAAACACTGCTGGCAAGATTATCCTGCCAATAGCAGAGAGTATATTCAGCTTTTTCTTGAAATCCCCATCTAATGCTCCTGCCTGCCCTCAAGGGCTGATTAGTCACTCCAGACTGATGCTGGTGCTGAGCAGGTGACCTGTGGTCACTGTGGAGCTGGATCTCTGGACTTTGTAAGCTGGATGGGGATGTCTGCTCAGGGATGTCTCTGGAAGGGTGCTGCTGACCAGCAGTGATGTCTCCTGGGAAGGAGATTTGCCCCCAGCTGATGAAGGTGTATTGGGCCTTCTAAGAAAATGTTACTGTGTGCACCTGTTCTTGCTCCTCTGTTATTTGGGAGAGTGTGCTGATTCCTCTGGAAAGACAGTGTGTCCTCAATGTCCCTTAAGTGGTGAGGAAATTCTGCTCTGTCCAAAAGAGAGAGTTTAGTTTGAAAATACGCTCAACCATGTCACTGTGGGTTTAAGCAAGACCTCTTGAGTCGGTGGCATGTCTTCCATGGACTGTGGTGCTTTGTGCTCTTGGGATCATGTGCTGAAATCCCTGCTCCCATGAGGGATCATGCAGCGCATGCAGTGTTAGGAAAGAGTTATGATGATCTTCACCTTGCTCTTCATCCTGCAATGGCTGAAGCCTGTCCACACCCACCCCTCCAGCAGGACCAGTCAGGGGAAATTCCTTTAGGATGTCCCTTCCTGTAGGTAAAAATCCTTGGTTGTCACACTGAGGACCTCAGCAGTAAGGTATGTGCCCCTGGGTGCTGCCTCCTCACCGGGAGGATGTTTGCACGTGGCAGCTCAGTGCAGTCACACTACACTACAGGCTGGAGTACTGTGGGGTGTTTTTGTTTTGCTTTTTGTTTTGTCTAATGGCTATTTCTCTTCTGAAGTGGGCATGTTTTCCAAAAGGCTGAGTACTTTTACCATCAATATTATGTACAGTGAAGCATGCTGAGGCCAGCACAAGTGAGTACTATGCTTCAGGTTGGAATGTGATTGCTGCAGAGATCAGAAAACAAATTTCCCTGTGCAGAGTACACAATTAGCTGGATCCACTGGAGTTTCACCTGCAGCATTGAAGCAATGCTCTGAGAGGCCACTGGATGAAGTTACCCTGGCATGTCTGTAAATACCCGTGTAATAGCTTCAAAACAGTTACGAGCATTAATGGCTGTGTTTTCCCAGTGCTTCCGAGGGGCAGGTGGGATGAGATGGCAGCGAGGAGCTGGGCAGGAGGGCAATCCCTGGGAGCAGGGCAGCAGTGGGGTCCCCACGCTGGCCCTGTGTGGGGCTGGGCAGTGTGAGCCCCACGGACCCTGAGCCGGGCTGGTCTGCGGGCATCGGTCACTGTGGTCCAGCTGCCCTCCTGGGGCAGAGCAAAGTGTCCTCTGTCTGTGGGGCAGACACTGTGGATCTTCCCCAGCACGTACCTGCACGTGGTGGGGATGTGCTGCAGCTCTGGAGACAGCAAGCTGCACCCTGAGCTTGGATGGGAAATGCTGGTTCCTGCGATGTTGTACAGAAATCCAGATAGCCTGGGGGAGAGCAAAACCTTTTGTCATGTCACACCTTGGGGAACCTGAGCTGTCCCTGGATGGGGCTGGGCATTACCAGGGAGAGATGGAGAAGCCAGGCCCGTTGTGGAGGTGGTTCTGCAGCAGACAGCCCCTGAGTGCCCCGTGAGGGTGCGAGGTGTGCATGCATTCTGTGCTGCTCCCACTGAAGGGTGATCCTGGCCGGACCACTTGGAGTTGACTTTTACAGTCATAGACAGAAACTCTTGTATTTTGCCACCTTTTCCTGTCATCATTCTTGGTTTTATTTTCCATTAAATACATTAAATGTTTTGTAAGGGATTTCCTATTGCCCTGTCTTTTTTACCACTAAAGTGAATGGGACTTCTGCTCTGGTAATAAATGAACATGGAAATCAGGATCTCCACTGTAATTGGATTTTTCAAATAGCTCAGGAAGAGCCTGAGGAAGAGTGGCAAAAAAGAGTTTTAATTTGGAATAGATTAAGTAACCTGGGAATCAAACTCTCAGTAGGTTCTTTTCAAAGCATTTTTTTTTGTTTCTTTTAACATCCTTGCTGGATTGTATTCTGAGTGACTCATGGCTTTAAAAGCATTTTTTCCTGCATGTTTTTTCCTGCTTGTGTGCTCTTGACCTAGTCTTGCTAAAATTCCTAATGAAATACTAAGTAAACATATTGTAAGTGCAAATGTCATATTCTAAACCCCTGGAAGTGAAACCATTACAAAGAGTACTCATATAGTCATTGTTCTGCAGGATGGCAGTGAGAGATGCACTGTTGAAATAACAATAATCTGTTCTGTGGGAGAGGTCAGCTCCAAACTAAGGGGGAGTAGGAAGAAGAGGAAAAAAGAAATGCACACTCTTTGCCTCTCCTCCTAATCACACAGCACGTACTCGTGCATCCTTGGGACTGTGTTGTTGATGTAGCTGCCTACTGTTCTTAAATGCCTGTGCAGGGCACTGAGGAGACATCTGTGTTGCATGGGAGAGGAGCCTGGAGCAGATGGTGTACCTTTCCTAAGGCTCTAGATGGAAGGAAGTAATTTTGCAGGTCACAGAGCCAGAGAGTAATTTCAGAATTAAGCCTTCATTGGAGATTTAGTGGTGGTTGGTCATGGGAATAGTCCCAGGCTGTGTCCCCAGGATTTCCCTGGCTGTGTGTGAGAGCTGGGTGCAAACCCCAGGCACCCCACTGGTTTCAGGTGCCTGTAGTCTTGTCAGTGTGCCAAGAATTTACGTGGAGGCTGGTCACGTTGTCACTGTGAGTTTGCTGCAGTGTCCTTGTCTGTGGAGCACATCACAGTGACAGTGAAAAAGACATTTATGGTCACCAAGCTAACTACTGAGCCTGCAGCAATGCATGGTGGCAGTACACCTTTGGAAGAAAGAAAGCGTCCTCTTCGTTGACTTTCTTGGGGTCTTCACCAGGCTGCACATGTCCCGAGGTTGTTGGGAAGAGCTCCTTGTCCCCAGTGTTTGTGTGAAGTCTCAGGTTTCCCAGTAGCTCAGCTGCTCTTTGTCAGCCTGCATCCAGATGACTTCCAGCCAGGACAGAGGTGCAGCTTCAATGGGCACCCAACCTCCTCGACTTCTGGAACCACCCTGGCAGTGCTGCTGAGCTTTCCTGTTCTCCTGCATTGCCAGGCCCATCCGAGGATGAAGCCACCCGTGTGTGTTTGGTGTCACTGCCACTGCTGCCCTTTGCTGCTGTCCCTAAGTGCTGCCTGCTCCATGTTGCACCGTGGGGCTCTGTGCTCTTTAATTGTTTGTCATCGTGGGAATTGCTTGTTCTAAAACCAATTACAACCTGACAAAACTGATCTGCCTTATTTACAAATACATCCATCTGGTCGTGGATTGCCTGACAGCACTGCCAGAACAATGTGAGGCCTTGGTTGCTGCTGCTGACTTTCCAAAGGGCTCAGTGCAGGCATCGCCTGTGCTGGCGTTGCCTGCAGCCGTGCAGTGCTGTGCTGCACGGGTGTTCTTTGCAGGACAGGGGCACTGCACGGGTGTTCTTTGCAGGACAGGGGCAATAGTGATTAGAGTAACAAACGCTGTGTAAACCAGCAGATAAAGCAGTGTGATAAAGCAGATAAAGCAGTGTGATAAAGCAGAGTGTGCTGTGTCCTGGCCCCAGCCAGGAGCTCTGCAGCCTGTGTGCAGTGAGTGGTGTGATGCAGGTGCTTGTGCAATGGCTGCAATGCAGCTCCACAGAGCACCAGTGCTGCTGTGTCTGCCACCATGCAGGTGCTGTGGGAGCTCTCTCTCCTGCACAGAGGAGCTGTGTCAGGAGGAGGATGTGCTGGAGCTGGGAAGCTGGAAACCTGGACTCTTTGGAGGGGGCAGGTGCTGGGTACCACTAGGGTGGGTGTTCTGTGCCCTGTGGCTGCTGCAGCAGCTGTGGGAGTGCAGATGGCAGGATCCTCACCTGAGGGAAGTTGGAAGATTCCTAATCTTCCAGAAACCCGTGTGGTAATCGAGGCAGGACTGGATTCCTCCTTGGAAGCTATAGTCTCAGAGCAAGGTTCATGCAGGCAAGAGGAGGTGGCAGGTGCCTGGGGTGCTAGACTGGTTTCTGTGTGTTCCTGGAACTCAGCTTTGAAAAGGCTCAAAAAAGGAGAAGAATGAATGGCTGGTGTCAGGGCATTGGAGATAAAAACCATCACATCTGGTAGCTGAAACTGTTTCAGACTATTTTCGTTTTCCTATGAATGTTCAGTTGCAGCTTAAAAAAGAACTGAGACATTATGAGTCAGTTCTGATTTCACCCTTGGGCCAGCAGTTCAAAGCTGAATATAGTGAATTTCAGAAGCCTTCACTAACAGCCTCTGTTCCTTGTTTACTCTGTGTGTGGCCCACAGAGGGGAAGAAACATACAGACATTGGTATGTTTGTTTACATACATATGTAAACGAATATAACATGAGGAAAACAGGGAGAGTTGCCCCCCTAAAACAAGTAGTTGAGATTAGTGTGTCTGGGTTTTGGCAGGTAACTGGAGGTGAGTGAATTAGTTCTTGTGAATAATTGAGATAAGAAATTCAGACCTGTTTTTGTTTGCGATTTATCTGGGAATGAACTTTAACTTTTATATTTATGAATGATCACTCAGTTTTCTCTGACTGGCTGAATAACTGAAAATTCATAAATTGGGATTAACTGGCAGTACAGAATACTGTAATCTGTGTATGAAAACCTGTGTTTACATGGGTCTAAGTTTTTTCGATTCCCTGTCACCATAGAAACAAGAGACTTTCCATAAGGGTGAGCTAGTCTGGCACTGGGAGTGAGGTGGGACATTCCCATTTTACCTTCCACCTTTTCACTGAAGTGACTGTAATTGTATTTGTAATTTGCATTTTAAAACTTACAATAAGGTTTGTAAATAAATAAAATAAAAGTATGCATCTTGAGCTTGATCTTAAAAGTTCCAGCATGTTAGAAATACCCAATTATTTGTAAAGATCTTGGATGTTTTCTTTCCTCTACTTTGCCTTGCGGTCAATCTGTCTGTAGCCTGTGCCTTCCTCAGCTCCAATGTGTCTTCCTTAATTAGTTCCCTGAAGGCCATACTGTGATTTTTCCCAAACAGGGAGTGAGCACAAGGCCATCAAATGATAAAGCCTGGAGAGCACTGCTGTGGCTCTATGTGCTCGGATAAATGAGATGTCCCTCCCTCCAAGAGGAGCACGTGGCTCCTGGGAGAAGTTCCATGTGTATTGCACTAAAATATCTTTTGCTGTACCCTTTTTGTAGCAATAAGTGTGATTTTGGGGTGCTTGCAGGTAGATTTCTGTGTCTCTCCCTGCAGCATGGCAGGAAGGCAGTGACATCCCCTTGACTCTGTACCCTTTTTGTAGCAATAAGTGCGATTTTGGGGTGTTTGCAGGGGGATTCCTGTGTCTTTCCCTGCGGATGTGCAGCGTGGCAGGAAGGCAGTGACATCCCCTTGGCTCTGTGGGAAAGGTTGCTCAGCCAAAAAGCTTCCCTAACTAACGCCTCTTCTGTATCTTCAGATCTTCCTGGCAGAGCAGACGTTTTTGACAGATGCTCATCTAGTCTGTTGATAAAATCCTGCAGTGCTGGGAGATCTGACATCCTCCCTGGTTAGTCTATGAACTCATCTGATACTTTCCCCCAGTACTGAAAAGAAATTGTGTTTTGCGTGAAGGAGGTGACTTCGTTCCTGTGTTTTCCTTGGTGCTTGTGAAACGGGATTCTCTGAGGAGAGGATTGCTTCAGAGAAATCATAACATTTTTGTGCGAGTCCAGCTGTATCCTAGGTGAGGCAAACAGTGGCTCTGGCAGCGCTCCAGCCTGAGTGTGGGATGGGCGTGCTCAGGGATGCTGCTGTGTGTTCAGAGTGGGGCTGGTGGATCCTGCTGCTGCCCACAGGGACCTCCAGAGCCTTGGGGACACGGGCAGCAGGAGTCCCGTGATGTTCAGCAAGCTAGTGCC
The DNA here is from genome assembly GCA_013400435.1 of Pycnonotus jocosus. Classification (NCBI taxonomy): domain Eukaryota; kingdom Metazoa; phylum Chordata; class Aves; order Passeriformes; family Pycnonotidae; genus Pycnonotus; species Pycnonotus jocosus. Next base: position 126,125 of record VWYP01034545.1, on the reverse strand, counting down.
AAATCCTGCGAGTCTTTTTTCCCCAAAAGATGGGGCAATAGCCCTTTTAGACTCACTATACAGTTAAAAGTTACATTTCTTAAAAAGCACACTGATAAATAATGGTGGGCTGGTCTCTAACTGGATTTAAAATGTTTCTTGTAATTCACTAATGTCTTTCCCGTCATGTTGCCAGAGTGTATGCTGTGACTTTGAGGAGGCAGCAAATGCAATTTGCAGAGGATTCTGAATGGCCATTTATTTTAAGCAGGATCTTAGCTCTCACTTGGAGATTCCTGCCGTTGCTGAGAAGGCTTAAATGTTTCTCCTTGTTCTTGCATGCTATTTAATCCCAAGAGTGTGCTGGAGGCCCCCCGAATTGTGCTGTGTGAAGCCATTCACTTCAATACAGTTTAATGGAGGTGGTGATAAGTGTTGGATGCTTGCCTGGGGCACAGCCTGTGGGGCCACATTCGGTGCTGGGGTCTGAGCTGGTTCCAACCCTTCCTGCTCCTGGCCTGGGGGCCTGGGCTGTGCTGGCACCAAGTTCTGCCTGGCCATCAGGGAAGCAGCACGCTCAGAGTCCATGACAAATGCTTACACAACCCTCTGCTTGCATCCTCCTGTTGGCAATATCTCTTGTCGTCTTCTTCTTGGTACTATCTCCTTTCTCTTTTTGCAGTATCCTGTATATTTATTAATATAGATTCCTATGGAATTTTGCTGAGAGCAGACCAGCCAGTCTTTGGCAAGATGGTGCTTTAGACAAAGAGCAGGAGCTGTGCCTCTGTGTGCTCTTTGCTGAGCAGAGTAACTCTGTCCTCCTGCAGGAAGGACACAGCTGTCCTGCCTGTCCCTCTGTCAGTGCAGGAGGTGCCCTTTATCAGGGACTGTCATCGACAGGAACAGTCAGTGCTGCTGAAACTTAGCATTTGGTCCTATTTTTGCATTTATTAGCATACCCTGATTATTCATAGGAATAATTACCCTTTACTAATTCACATTATTTTAGATGGCTTTTGAAAAGCAATCAAGAAGAGTGGGAATGATAATGCATCAAAGGCATACGGCACAAAAGAAATAGGGTGCATTTTATGTAAGTGACCATGTCAAGACACTGTCAGCTTTTCCCTTCAGAGTGCAGTTATTGGAACCCAGTTTGATGGTTGTGGCTAAAGGCCACAATGTGCTCCCCACCTCAAAAGTCAGTTCATGCTCTTTGTCTCACTTCTGTGTCCCTTCAGAAAGGAATAACATTATCTTGGAGGGAGCAGCATGAAAACAGACAAAACCATGTCCTAGGTAATTTCACCATTCTGAAGTGCCTTTCCTGTCCCTGCACAGATAGGGTTAAATTCTCAAGTGCTTTTATTATCAGGGAGCACATGAAGCTTGGAGGATACAGCAGACTGTAATCCACCCTCAGCCACAGGGAAGAGCACTGCAGTCTTCATGGCCGGGGCCAGCATGTTTCCTTTGCAGGGGAGGAGGTCTTGACAGTACAGTGAGGTCTTGGGCATGTTTAGAGGGTCACACATCTGTGCAGTGCTGTGCAGCATTACTGTGTCTCGATCATGGTGAGTCTTCTCTGACTTTGAACTAGGCAATGGAGATGAAAATCCGAGTGTCACAGGGGACTCATGGCCTAAAAGTACTGTACTGACTGTGTTCTTTTGCTCTGGGTTACAGATGCTGCTCTGAAAGCCAAATGTGATGTGATGAAATAAGAGTGCCTTGGTAGACAAAGATGTGGAGTGAGTAATCCTTAGAGAAGGGCAGGAAAAGGCAGGGTTCAGTTCAGGTCAGAGGACAGGCTGAGCAGTGGAAGGGAGATGGGGCTGCAGTGGTCATACACATATTGGAGGAGGAGAGCAGCAAGGATATATAGGGTTGGTGTTGGTGGTGCTTCAGTAGTTAAAACCTTGTTTTCTCAATTCAGGGAGATAAATTCTTCTGTTTTTCAAATGAGCTTGAAGCTGCTCCTGTGCAGATTGGTCCAAGTGTTGATCAGCTGGTGCTGCTCAGCAGGAACAGCTCCACAGCCCAGTGTGATTGCAGTCAATATTGGCTGCTGTAGTGAGCACAAGTCACCCCTCATTGGGAGTGTCTCACAGAAGGAATGGCTCTTGCACAGAAAACAAACACCAGTGAGCTGTGGCAGATACAGCTCCAGGATTATTTTGCTGACATTGTCAGAATTTTAGTAACTGAGAAGAAATCTCCATTGAGGAACACTTGTAGGGGGTTGGTTACACACTTCAGGTGCAGGGAGGGGTGGATGTCAGTTCTATTAGTCTGGAATAATGTGTTGTCAGGAGATCTGAAACTGGGCTGCTGCTCAGGCTGGCTCTGTGGATTCTGCTGCACGTCATTCTTACACTGTTCCACATTCCATGTGCATTATTTTTGGCTAAATAAGTGAGCCCCTGAGTCCGTCACTTCTTCAGCTTTGTGCTGTCAGATTGGAATGAGGACACGCTCTGAATCTGTGTGATGAAGTGGGACTTGTTCTACCAGAGGCTTGTGTTAAAGGAGGAACACACTTATTGTAGGATTGGAGACTTCTGTTTATTCCCGACACTGATGGCAAGATGTAATCTTAAAATTAGGAATTTGTGTGAGGAACAGTGACAGCATACTGCCACCTTTATTTGTTTGAAATTTGATATCTAAAAGAATCTGTTTACAGCATAAGGAGAAGAGGAAAATACAGTATTCTACCAGAAGTGCTTTGGTACTTTATTTGATTTATAAATTATTTGATAAGCATGGCTGTGCAATAGCAAAGAATACTTTAAACAAAAAGATTGTTAATGTTTTCTTTCACTTTGGGATCTGAACTCATGAGATCCCCTATCTGGGACCTCAAGAATTCCTTGGACCATGCCATACTTACCCCTTGGCAGCAGTAGGTGCAGTTCCAGGGGGGATTTTAGTCCATAAAGTGCTGTTGAACATTGATGGTGAGTTTGTCTGGGTTGTGCTGAGGTGGGCAGAGACAGTTTCAGAGCAGAGAGGAACCGTGTCCCCGGTGTGTCTGAGATACACTGCTGTGCACAGGGGGTCTGGGCTGAGGCTGACTCCAGCCCCGTGCAGGGGAGGGAACAGATCCATCCCCACCTTTCCAGGCTGCCTTCTGCCTGCCCACACACCTGGTTTGCTCATCCTCGAGAGACGAGAGGAGGCATTTTTACACTGGGGAGGTTTAGGCTCCGCTTCAGGTCTGGCTGAGTGAGGAGATGGTGCTAAACATAGCTGAGAGTCAGGGAAATGGGCAATTTGATGTGTGGGAGAGAATGAGAATGCCACATGGAGCAAAGGAAGGGAAGGGCAGGCTGGCTCTGGGGAGGAGCCCAAGGCACTGTTCAGAGGGTTCATCCAGGCCGGTGCTGATGGGTGTCTCAAAGGCAGAGGCCAAAGGTGCCTCGGAAGGAGCTGTGGAGTTCCCTCCCCGTGAGAAAGGGGCAGCCCCTTTGGGATGCTGTTCCTGGGATTAATGATCCCGGAGGGAGGCACGGGGGGGGAAACTCTGCCCCAGAGCAGACTGAGGTGTGAGGGAGCCTGGTGGTGGGCAGCTGCACGGAGAGAAGTTCTTGTGCACATTCTGCCATTTTAAGCGGGCAAGATTGTGGCTGATGCCTTCAAAATGCAGCAGGGTTAGAGCAGAAGAGAGAACGTGTGTTTTGGAATGCTCCCAATGTGTAACATATTGCACATGTATTATGTAGGCTCTGGAAATGATGCTTAAAGTAGCTGAGCCCACAGGCTACTTGGACAAAGCAAATATCAAGACCATTAAGTTCTCCTCTTGCTAAGCTTGACTTGTCCTTGTTATTAAGGTCACTTCAGTGCCTATTTTGATAACTGTGAGGTTCTTGTGTAACAACTTTGTGCTTGAAAATAATTTTTAATTCATTTGGAAAACATTTTGCCAGATTTTTGTCAAGCTGTCAGTGAGGGCTTTGTTACATGCAGGAGTGATAGAGAAACACTTTTGAAAGTAGTCTTTCTTCTTTTTCACTCATAGGCTGACAAATCAGGAGGAGCAGCTTTTCTGGTCATGCAGGTCAAGCAGAGAAAGGGAATAGTTCTCAGAGGGACTGCAGGTGTGGTTCTGGGTTGGATGGGCTTGAGAGCCTGTCAGTCACTGCAGGGAGTGCACAGGGAGCATCAGTTCCGTGTGTTTTTATAAGCCTGTTCGAATGTCAAACCCTGTCCTAAAAATGTGCTAAAATTGCCTAAGGATATTGACCCCTCAAGTTGATCTCAGAGCCAAGGGAAGTTCAAAATTCCTGCTCAGAGAAACTCAGCATTTCAAAAGGGGATTTTGGGAGGGATGGGGTAAAAAACCTTCAGTATGGAATACAGACTCATAGTTAACAATAACACTTTGAAAGATGGTGCTGTGTGTAAGGCACTGCTGCTGCCTATACCCTCTATGTTTTAGTGTATTTATACCAGCCTGTAGCAAATCCTTCCTCTCCCTTTGTAACTAAGTGCTTGCTTTAATCTCTTTCCAGCTAGCTGGAGTTAGCGTTGGCAGTGGTGTGGATGGATATCCTAAGGCCAGACGGAAGGCTACCCAGGGGAGAGGGCTGGGGAGAAGCTGCCCATGGGCTCAGTGTAGGGAGCAGCAGCTCAGCTACCCTCACCTCAGACCAGACATCCTGAGCTGGCTGCTCTGTTAGCTCAGCAGACCTGCCAAACTCAGAGTGTTTCTGTCAGATTTAACCAAGTTCTGTTCCTCTGAACTCCTGAAGTTGGGACAAGGAAAGAAAGTGGAAGGCAAGGAAATCCTGGATGTCCCCACCCATCCGCTCTGAGGGGCAGAGGATGTCCCTTCTGTATCAGCTTTGGAAGGCCAAAGTGTCAAAATTACAGTCGAGAGTGATAAATGTTACACTGTCAAAAGCAAATGTAGTTAAAGCAGCTTCTAAATAAGCCAGGAGCAGTAGTGAGTCAGCAGAGAGGGGCTATAAATACCAGAGCTGATGCAGCAGCTGCAGCTGGGGGGCCACCAGGGGAGAAGGGAGCTGAGAGGCTCTGGGATGTACCAGGATCCACATGTGTTTTGAGAAGCTGTCAGAGAGAAGGGAACCAGAACTGGTAATTACAAGGTGCTCTCCAGATGCTTAGTCTAGAGTTAAATGGTTGATTTTCTTAGGTCTTCCCTTAGATGAAGAAAAAAGCAGAGATGGTGACTCAGAGCTGTGCTTTGGTGGCAGGGGGAGCTTGTGCAGGTGTGTGGACACTTCACCTGCACTGGAGCAAGCACTGCTGTTGCTTTTGCACCCCAGCACTGTGGAGGGAGAGTTCACAGCAGTAAACAAACATTTAATTTAACAGAGTTTTGAAACAAAGTCTGCGTTAACTGTCTCTGTGTGGTGTTTTTGGGAGGTACAGAAGCAGGGGAGCAGTGCCTGCATGCTGCAGGTCGGGGGTGTGCATGGAAGTGGCATGGTCACAGCTGACAATTCAGAAAGATTAAGGGCAAAATAATGTTCTGATGTGCTTTTGCTGTTGAAGATTATCTGGTGATAAAGTCATGAGGTGTTTATTTGTGGGGAGGTTTGTATATGTAATTGCTTCCTTTTACACCTTGGACATCTGCAGCCATGTATTTTTTAAATGTATGGCAGAAAGCAGGGGCTGACAGGTTTAATTTTTAATTCCTCTCTACTCTCCCACTCCTGCAGGGCTGTGCCCACTGACATGCTCTCCTCTGCTGTCCCCACTTGCCAGAATGATGCAGTGCTTCTTGTGCTTCCATTTAGGCTTTGTTTTCAGTCCTTAGTTGAGGTAGAAATGCATGGCTTTATTTGGAACAGTCCCCATGTTGCCCCTGCTCTCCCTGTCCTCAGATGGGGTGGCAGTGGCATGGTGAGGGCTGCCAGGGGCTCATTCCATCCTTCTGTCTCCTGTGTGTTTTGCTCAAGTCTGAATTTCAGGTGGGCGGGCAGTTCATTACTCTTTCTGCAGCATTTATGCAGATTGCAGTCTGAGCTTATTTTAGAAGAGCAAAAATCAGGAGCAATTAGCAATCTGCTCAGGAAGGAGCTAGGAAAGAGGCAGACAGCAGCTCTGTGGCATGCAGAGGACCAGGCTCTTTGTTGAGCTGGGCCGTGCTGTCCCCAGGGCAGCCCCTGGCTGGTGCATCAGCGTGGCCTTGGTGGCTGAGCACTCTGCTGGCAGCCAGAGCTGCAATAGAGCCATTGCAGGTGGGTGATGTGGGAGTTCCTGGTGGTGTTGGTGCAAGGTGCAGTCCCACAGGCTCAGGGGAGCATGGCAGCAGTGCTGGGCTGTACAGGACAGGCAGATGTGTCCATAGCCCAGGGTTCAAGCATGCCTACCAGACCCCACAAGGGGCACAGACTGCCCCAGGACACCCCGGGGTGCCTCCTCAGCCAGCACCGTGGACAGCTGAGGTGGGTCAGGCCATGGCACATGCCAGCTGACCCTGTCAGGGGCATCTGAATGAGGGTTAGGTCTGGCTCTCAGTAACAGTTCACATAAATAAACAAATGCCAGTCTTTATTTGCTCACCCTGCCAGGATGAGGTATTACTTCATTTTTTGAGTGGCTGTTGTTACCCTGGCTGGTATCTCAGCCAAGCTGCAAGCCCTGTGCTTTTGCCTCGTATGAAGGGATGCGAATTCAGAGAATTGGAGAACTCTGCACATCAGAATGGGAGCAGAAGAAGAAGAGCGGATTTTTTTTGAAAAACAGTGCCTTGACAGAAGGAATGCTGGAATGTTTACATCTATATCTTGTCTCCCATACATGTGTGACACAAGGCAAGCATGGCAGGAGAGTCCTGCAGGAACAGTGCTGCAGCAGCTCTGCTCTGCATACCGAGGAAATCAAGTGAAATATTTGAGGGATTATTTTCTGGAAGTGATGGGCACCTGCAGTGACAGCTGATTTTAGCCAGAGCTGTAGCTGCAGGAGCTCTTTCTGTCCTGATAGTGCTTCAGGAAAAGCCTTGCACACTGCTGCACATGGATTGCATTTGTCTGCTGGCTCGCTTCCCCTGGAGCTGCCCAAGTACATTTAATGCCCTTTCTTATTTCTGGGTGGGAATTTAACACTCCTGTACTACAGCAGGCTATTTCTGTGTTTTCTTTGGTATTGTTTATCCATATCCATCTGGTTTTGCACGCACTAATAAATGGGATGCTGGGGAAGATGGTGAGAGCAGACAATGTGCTTTATGCTGATTTACCCTTTTTTAGAGGGCAGGAACACAATCACTTGGTACTGAAGAAATGTAGCAAGTGAGGGTGATAATTTCTGCTTTGTGGGTGGCAGCTGCACAACCCAGTGATCCCAATGTAGAACATATTATTAGCCTCAAGCTAAGCTGTCTGCAGTCTGGAACTTGCTCCAGGTCTATAGTAAATGATGAATTCATAAGGAGGTTGTAGAGTATTGGGCTGGATCCTGTCTGGTGTGTAAAAGCCCTTTGGAGACAGTCTTCCCACAGCTGTTGGATTCTCCATTGCATGCTCGTTACCTTCTGAACATCCACGTGGTCCTTCTGCACTGCAGCAGTGGGGTTCTGCGGGTCTTTATTCACCCTGAAACACCCCAAGACTGCTGGTGCTGCCTGAGGCTGCTTTTGCAGCCATTGGGGAGGTTGTGCTGCTTCTTGGGAAGGTGATATTCCTCCCTACATTTATGCTTCCTGTCTGCAGGTTCCAGGCTGGCAGGATCCGGTGACAGATGATGTACTTCCATTGGTCATGGCACAGCTTTCCCTTGCTATCCCAGTATTGTGCTTTTTCCGGCAAAGGAGGAGGAGTGAAGAGCGCTGTCAGCCTCGGGCTGGCGTTTTGCTGATCTCTGGAGGAGGCAGAGGCTCTGAAGGAAGCAGCACCGTTGACTCCCTGGCAGCAGCTGAGGCTTTCCTGGTCACTGCTGATGAATGCAGTCAGCAGAGCATCTGCACTTGCCTTTTGGGCTGGTCCTTCGTGCTGGAATTGAAACAGCACAGTGGAGATAGTTAGCCAAGAGGACATGGAAGAACAGCATTTCTGGGTGATGAGGACATGCTCCAAATGAAGCGTGATCAGGCCCCAGGAATGTTTGGGAGGTTTTGGTCTGGAGGCACAGCAGGGAGCTGGATCAGACCCTGGAGGTGCACAGGAGGTTTTGGTCAGAGGAGCAGTGTGAAGCTGGCCATGCCAGGTACAGGCTTCAGGGAGCCAGTTACCTGGGATATTTTTAGGAACATTAAATCAAACAAATAAAAGAAATTGGGCAACTGCTGCTGGTGGACTTGCCGATTCCTACAGGCTCCTCAGTTTGAGTCTACTGCTTGGGAATTAATTTTTCTTGTGGTTTTCTGTGTCCCTTTGGACTAGAAGCAGTTTGGCCTCAAAATGAAGTTCAGGCCCATCTGCACCACGAAAAGGCACAGTGGGAAACGGCGACGGCATAGATGCCCAAGGAAAGACTTGCACATCTCTCCTATCTGTAAAATTAGGTTGTAATCCATCCTTCTTTCTTGAAGATGCTGAGGCTTATAGGATGCTTTGAGATGTGACATGAAAAGTTCTTAAAAGGAATTATCCTGTGTTTTTAATGCATGTGAAATATTACTCTGGAAGAGAATTGGTTCAGTGGATCCATGAATGCACAGATTTTTCAGGCCAGGAGGCACTGCTGGGTAATCTGATCTGATTTGTGTGTATAATATTTGATCCTGTTAGGGCTGTACAGAGGTTGGGGGACTTGCACAGATACACAGGGCTGGCTCCAGGAACTGTCTGCAAAGCTCCGCTCTCTTAATGATCTGTGAAATCTTTCCATGCCTGGATTAAGGAATGTGAGGTGCTGAAGTGACCCGTTTAATGATCTTCTCCTTTATTCCATCTCAGTGGCTCAGGGCAGGATTCACATTCTTGTTCAGTCTTTTCTTTTCCAGTTTGAATACATTCTCTTTTGCATCTTAATAGCCCCAAGCCCGGAGCTCCGGTTCCATCATTTCAGGGCTTTCAGTCCGTAAAAGCCTTTCTGCAGCCGATCCCGATGCTCCCATGTGCTGTTTCCAGGCTGCACAGGGGGCAGATGAGGGATCCGGGGCTCCTCCCGCCCGGGCAGGAGGGCACTCAGAAGAGCTGTTTTCTCTGGGGGAAAAGCCACCATCTGCTTCTGTGAAGCTTCCTTTGCTCTTCTAAATCACGAACAAACACAAGGGATCTGTTTGGCTCTTTCTTTTTTACGCTTTTTGGCGTCTTTTGTATTCCTAACAGGCAAAACCAGAGGAGGCACAAACTCAGCGAAGGCAGCTGTTCCACCTCCCCCGGCTCTCCCTGTTCCTGCTTGGGAAGCAGCTGGAGACAGAGCTCCTTTGGGCAGAAATGCTGGCTGTGGGGCACAAGGGATTCCCCAAAACACACAGGCAGCAAGCAGGGGATTGCCAGGCATCTTGGAATGCTGGAGGTTTGGACCTCTTTAAAGTTTGGTTTCTTTAATATAACAGAAAACCCCAAAACAAACAAACAATCCCAAATCCAAACCCCACACAACAAAACCAACCCCAACCTCCTCGAGTCTTTTTTAGTGAGTATTTTTGGGGTCTTGCTCCACCTTCAGTCCTGTAAATTCTCCTTCCCATTGATGAGCACGATCAGTGCAGGGCCATAGCCCAGACAATAGGGTGTAGGGGCAGTAAATGAGATTTACTCCCTCGGTGCTGCTCGCGGTCAGACAAAAGTGGCAGCAGATGTGACCGGTTCAGGCTGTGAATTACAAGTGGAAAAGTCTCCTTCCCAAGGAAACGGGGAGGTGCCAGGGGCTGTGGGAAAAGGAGCAGGAAGATGCTGCAGCCTCCATGCCCTGCCCTCTCTCTGGGGCTGGTGTGGGTGTCCCTGTGCAGTGTCACTGCCAGGGCAGGGGGGGCACAGACCTCTCTGCTGACACGAACCTTTAGCCAGAGCAGGCAAGGATTGAGTGAAGCAAGGACCTGGAGTGGCTCTGGAGCTTTCAGTGCTCCCTGGAGGAGGACACGGGGTGGAACTGTGCTGTGCCTGCCATGGTCCTGTAGGGCTTGCCACACCCTACCTTGTGGGCAGGGGCTGTACCTGTGACAGGGGCCATGGAGAGATCCAGGGTGGGGCACTGCCAGCTGGCTGGGCTCTGTGCCAGGCAGGAGGAAACATGAAAAGATGCACTTCTGCTGCCTAAATTTAGCCCCCAAAGCTTGTCTAGTCCCAGTGGCGACTCCTGTGGTAAACCACGGCTCCAAAGTGAGGATTAACCCCGTGTCCAGCATCTGACAAAGATGTGGGTCAGTACCTGCTACCAGGCTCCAGCTCTGCCCATGCCTCTCTCCACAGAGAGGCAGGGAAGGGAACCACTTTGGGTCAGTCTGGCTCATTTCTGTGCGTGGTGCAGAGAGAAACAAACCAGCTCCCATGCTGAGAGAGGATTTCTTCCGCAAGCAGGTTTGCCTTCTCCTTAGTCTCAGAGAGGAAGGACTGTGGACAATATTGGGTTTTGCATGCTGAGAGCACCTGGTGAGGCACCTGCCCCACTGTTCCCAGAGCCAGGGAAGCTGTGGTTGGCATTGGTGCCTGGTCTGGGCACTTTCTGGCCAGCCCTCTCTTCCCATCTGGCATACATGATGTGTGGTTTGAAGTGCTATTTCTGTTCTTAAATTGGACATAATTGCAACACGCCATTGTATCTGTTCTCACTCTTGATCTGTGGGAAGTTTGGCCTCGAGACTCAGCTGAAGTTAACAATAAACACTGTTTGGATTCCTTTGGTTGGTTTTTTGGTTCCTTGTGTCCCAGGAGCATGGGCTGTCATGCCAGGCAGTGGATGTGGCAGGGAACTGGGTGCTCTGCTTCACCCAAAACACTTGTTGTTCCCTCCTGCCTCCTCAGGAGCCAGTCTGGCCACTTTCAGATCTGCATTCAGAGACAGGTTTTAAGGGAAATCTGCTGTCAGCAGCTCCTGTGGATTTGGAGTACCAAAGTTTATGGCAAATGCCACCTCCTTGGCTGCAGCAGCAGCCACCACCATCCTGTGCAAGGACAGGAGAGGGAAGGGGACTGCATGAGGAGCAGCATGTGGGATCTGCTGCTGCTGTGCCTCTCGGGGCAGAGCTTTGCCACCCTGTTCCTGTGCTTGCTGAGTTTATTATTAATAATTTCAAGGCTTCATTGTCACAATATCAACTGTGATATTTGTTCTTGGACAGTGAGGAGCTGTTCTCAGCTTCCTTTGCATTAAACAAGGGACTGCTCAAGGGCAGGGGTTTCCCAGGAGAGAAAAACTGGTTCAAGATACAGTTTCTTACACTTTCACTTCCTTTCTGAGTGGTTGCAGCAGAAGTTGTTGCCTCACAGCCCAGCGAGTTGCAGTGTGGGGACTGGGTGTGGGTACGAGGGAAAACTGGAGCTAAGCACACCAGGAGCTACTGCTCAGGCATGGGCTGGGGATTACAGACACACATGAAAAAACCTTGAAAAATGCCAGTGCCATAGGAGTTGTTTCCATACTAGAGAAAAGTGTTTTCCTTTCTCTCTCTCTCTCTCTCTTTTTTTTTGAACGGGGAACGTCTAGTTTCAGATAAAAGGCTTGTCTTGTTCTTTGTTTTACCAGGAGCCATATCTCTTCTCTTTGTCTAGGCAGTGATGTTACTATTCACACTGAAGGAGGGAGAGGGGAGGCTTGCTGCCTTGCTTTGGGTGGTTTGCTTTCACTGCAGGTCCCCTTGGGCTGGATTCCCCTGGCATTTCTGCCTGTGGATGCTCCAGGCCCTGCAGCTCCTTGGCTGTTCAAGCTTGGTAGTGTCACTGCTGGGACCTGACAAAGCCTCTCCTGGGTGCAGCCCTCACAAGGAAGGTGGATGGGCCTCTGGCAGCCCCATCCTTGCACCCCTGTGCTGCTGCCAGCCCCGTGGCATTGGGAGCTCTCTGTGTAGGGACAGCAGAGCCAGGGGTGCTGACACTGGGAGCATCCCATGGGCACACCTGGGCTCTCAAAGCTGCCCTGCCAATGTCCCCTGGCTGCTCTCGGGGCTGTGCTGCCAACACCTGCCCACAGCTGGCATTTCCTGGTGGAATATCTGGCTGGACTCTCACAGTGGATCCAGGCTCTGTGTGTGAGGGAGAGCTCTCCCAAGGGAAACAGTGTGTGCTGGGAGGACAAAGCACTGGAAAATACATCTGAGGTGGTTCTGGTGTGAAAAGATGTGGACTCCTAGGGAAGGCAGCACACGGATATTCTCAAGGGAGCATAAAAACAGTAGAGAATCAAAAGGCCTTGTTAGTGTATTCTGTATTTGTCTAAGCATTGGATCCTCCCTGAGTCCAGCTTGCTGTGCTATATTTGCAATGAGCTATTGGGTCTAATCCCAGTTGTGAGAAAATAATGGCTTTTGTTGCCAAGCATATTTTCTCACTTGTCACAAATCAGTGGGGTGAAGCATATGTTAGAGGAGCGGCTGTCTCAGGCTGCCCGGCGGGAGGATCCGTGACAACACTGCTCTCCTGGATGGATAAACCGGATAATTCAGCCTGGTGCAGCAGCCAGGCCGGGGGTGGGTGGGTGGGCTGCACCCGGGGCTGTGTGCTGGGGGCTCGGCAGCAGGGCTTTGTCCTGCAGGGAGGAGCAGGGGGCTCCGGCAGCTTTCATCCCAGCCCGTTGCTAGAGAAACCTCTGCTTTTGTCTGTCCCTGTCTGAGCAGCCAGAGCGTGGCTCTGGCCTGGCGGGGCCGGGGAGGGGGTGCTGTGCCAAGCCCGACATCTCCTGCCGGAGGAGGAGGAGGGTGCTCGCTTGCAGGGGCCCCGCTCCGGTCTGCAGCTGCTGGGGCAGGGCTGGGCAGGGCTCCCAGCCGGCTCTGCTGCTGCAGCATCACCAATCCCCACGGCTTCAGGCTCCCATGGCCTCTCCTGTCAGTTTAGGCTCCAACCTTTGCAAGTCTTAACTATCCAGGATTTCCCACTGCCTGCTTTCCACCGGTGCTTGCCTGTGTAGAATTGTGTTTATTCACTAAACCATCCTGAACTTCACGTGTGCTGCCTATCCCTGAACTCTGCAAGATATCCTGCTGTCCTTCTGCTGGGGTTGGCTTCCGTGGTGGCTGACGCCTGTTGAGGCGCCAAAGGTAAAGTTTTGGGATTGGGTGCTGAAGAGAGGATTATCTAGCATGGAAAAGGTAATTGGCAGTTGGTTGAAGGCTGGAATTCCAGGCCTGTGAATCCCCCACAGTGGACAGGATGGATGTAGCATGGCTGCAGGCAGTGCAGGATCTGTCCCCGGGAGTGCTGACTCCCAGGGACCCTCGGAGCACTGAGCCATGTCCTTCTCTCTGCTACCACATCTGTCTTTGCATTGATGATGCCAGCAGCTTTTCATTTTGTTCTCTACACAAACTCTTGCCATTTAGCATGCAGCAGCAGCCCCTGGGGTCAGTGCCCATCTCCACTGTTGGTGTGATGGCTTGTCACTGCCTGGCTTTAGGGTCATGGCTGGCAGCTCCCTGTGCCTGCAGAGCCTCTCCTTTGCCTCTATGTGCTGGCACTGACCTGGCTGAACTCCTGCAAGGAAACTTAGAAGTGTCCAATCCACACGTTACAGGCATAGGAAAAACAAATTCTGTTGACAAAGGTCAAAGTGTGCCTGGGACCGAGAGAGCTGGACTCCAACAAACCGGGAACAGAGAGAATAAAGACTGAGGCACTGATACCACTTGTTGTGAAACCTCATTTGCAATTTAGTTTCCTTTCCTGCATTCTTTTAGCAGAGAATTGAACATTTAAAGGTATCTCTAGCATTCTCTGTGGAGTGGGATTGTTTTTCATTTTGGAGTTTCTACAGCTTGCTGTGAGTGAGGGCTAATGTCTGTGTGTCTGTGCAGCAGATGCCCAGAGTCCCAGGGAAAGCCCTGTCTGTGCAGGGGCAGCAGCTGTGCTGAGCATCCCTGCTCTGCCTCACCCTTCCTGCTCTGCCAGGGGCTTGGCTTCTCTCCAGTGTCAGGTGAGCAAAGTGAGGAAAATAGACTCCTTACAAACCTTAGGGAAAACCAAAGGACTTCTTGTGTGTTATAGGCTGTTTGTACAACTCTTGGGAGCATTAAAGAGGCTGCTTCTGTAGGGAAACTAAAATGGCCACAAGTGCCAGTCTGGGCACTGTCATGAGAGGAAGAAAGTGAAGGGTCTCAAGGTGAGCACATGCAGGAGCTGCCTCTGCCACCTGCCTTGTGCCAGGGGTGTGTGGCTGTGGGGAGCTGGGAGCTGCTTTCCCCTCTCCCCAGGGCTCTGGGAACAGGGAAAAGCAGCACATGGACCCGTTCCATCAGCTGACCCCTGCCATTCCAACTCCTCTGATCCCTCCGCCGTGCAGCTGCCCCCCGCAGCGAGCTCAGCCCAATTGTTCTCAGTTTGAATAGATTTTCCTACCGTCGAGTCTCATTTTTCCTCTCCTTTCAGTTCTGCACACGCCCTCCTGTGGGGCTCCCGTCCCTCCGGGCAGAGCTCAGCTGCTGCTCCAAAAGAGCAAGCGGCTCCTGCACAGACCAGCTGCACTTCACAGAGTTGCAGAAACCCTGCCCGGGCCTGGGAAGGGTTGGGGAGGTGTATTTCCCTTCCATCCCGTGCCACAGGTGCTGTGTTGCGTCTCTTGCAGGCAGGGCAAGGTGTCTGCCTGTGCCCATGAGCAGCACTCCCCTCCCCACTGCCTGTCTTGTGGGATTTGCAGCCAGCGGGGGTGGAATCTCACGTGGGGGATTTGCAGCCAAGGTGGTGGGTCCTGGCAGTGCCAGGGCAGGGTCAGTGCTGGAGACCGGCTCTGTCTGTTGTTCCTGCAGTGCCCTCAGTGTTGTAAGACCGTTTGTTTTGATGAAGAATAAGGTTTAATGTGAGCCTGGCCAGTGGCACTGTTCTGCTCTCTCTTGGGGAGCAGATCCTTTGGCCTTACTGAGCCCTGAGTTCACCCCAGGGCTTGGAGGGAGCTCCAGCAGCACTGTACTGTTCACTCTGGGACAAGAAAGCACAACCTTCCTGGCCAGTGTCTGTAGCTGATGTTTTGTTGTTTCTCCTCTCCCCTGTGCCTGCAGAAATCCGCACGCAGCTGGTGGAGCAGTTCAAATGCCTGGAGCAGCAGTCGGAGTCGCGCCTGCAGCTGCTGCAGGACCTGCAGGAGTTCTTCCGCAGGAAGGCCGAGATCGAGCTGGAGTACTCCCGCAGCCTGGAGAAGCTGGCTGAGCGCTTCTCCTCCAAGATCCGCAGCTCCAGGGAGCACCAGTTCAAGTAAGTGCGTGTGCCCAGGGCAGAGTGCAGCGAAATGATGGGCAGAGGTTGCTGTGAGCACTGGAGGTTGGTTTGTAGCTGCACAGTCCTGGAGTGGAGTGTCAGCAGTGACCTTGTCTGTCTCATCCCCGTGTGGGGCTCACAGAAGAAACTGGACATGGCTCTTTCCAAGGCTTCCACCACAGCATCCCTGACCTGTGCTGTGTGAGCTATGCTTACTGTGCACTTCTTGAGCAATACAATAAAAATAGGAATTGGGGGCCAGGAAGGAGTCAAACCCCTTGATTTTTTGAAGGGTCTTGAATTCAGCCACGATTTGATTGTGCAAATAGTGGTGGGCCTGGTCTGTAGCCCAGTCATCAGTTGTCCAGGTGCTGCACTGGCAGGCTTAGGCTTGGAAAAGGAATTTACTGCAGTTTATTTGCAATAAAGTATGTGTTTTTTCTGTGCTTAGCTGTACAGTGTTGGAGGGAAGCAGATCCTTGTGGAAATATTGTGAAACAAAGCTTTGAAGTAGGAAATATGAACTGAGTCCTGGGATTGTGTGAGAACCAAACCAGTGATGCAATTGTGAAAGCCATGAATATGTAAATATGTGTTTTCAAAAGCAGCTTCTTTTCACTTTAACCACACTTGTGAGCTTAGCTAAAGCAGAAAATATCTGAAAAAAAAACAGAAAGAAAACCAAACTTGGCTCAGCGTTTCAGTTTGGAGGTGACTACTCTGTGGTGAGGGTAGTGGCTTGTGCCATCCTGCTGGCTGGTGACCTCAAGGCTCTATGGAGGCCAGTGCCCATTGCAGCTGAGGGCTGCTCCCTGTGTGTGTGCCAGGCTAGGGATGTGGGGCTGGGCTCTGCACGGCGATGCTGCTGCTCATGCTGGGGGTCAGCAGCTGCTGCAGGTTGTGTCCCTTGTCACAGCCAGCTCTCCTGACGGTGTTGGGGGTGCAGGGTCTCACTGGGCAGCAGGAGCAGTGCTGGAGCTGTGCCCAGCGGGGTGTGTGCCCTTTATCCAGTGGGATGTGTGCCCTGTGCCTGGCAGGATGTGTGCTCTGTGCCCAGCAGGGGCTGTGCCTGGCAGGATGTGTGCCCTGTGTCTGGCAGGATGTGTCCCCTGTTCCCAGCAGGAGCTGTGCCCTGTGCCCAGCACAATCTGTGCCCCAGGGCCGTGCAGCAGCACTGGTGATGTGGAACCAGGTGCTGGTCCTGCCTGCTCTCCTTGCAGCACCTCGGCCCGAGCTCTCCACCTTTGCCTCCCTGGGCCACAGTGTTTGTGCCTGTCTCTTCTCCTGCCAGTGGTATCTGTGAAAGCCTCTCAGCTGGAATTGTGCCCTTTGTTCCGGATGAAACTCATGTCGTTCAGTTCAGTGGCCAAAGACTGCAGCTGCTGTTCAGTGCCTTTCACAGAGAGCCTGGGTTTTGCCTGCTTGCTGCCCTTCTCCTCACCAGCCCCAGGCTCTTCACAGTCTGTTTCTTCCTCTGACCCCTGGTGATTTTTTTCCTCGTTTCAGCTGCAAGAGCAGTGATTTCTGCTGTTACATTACTAAATCCTATTTATTCCATATTACTAAATCCCATTTAATCTGTTTACTTGGTCTCTCCAGTGTGAGGCTTTACTGCTGTCTTATGCCAAGCTCTGCTGATGATGAGCTGCTGTTCAGATCCTCTCTGTCCTTTTGGCATCTGACTGTTGTGTCTTGGTTGTGTGATGCTGGATGCTGCAGTGTGCACCAAGGAACTGAAGGAATTGGCCAGTAAGGAGCTCTGGTTCAGAGATGGAGCACACGAAGGTTCAGGGGTGTCTGGCTTCACCCATTAGCTCAGAGCAGTATTAGGGCTTTCCATTGCAGTTCTTTCCATTAGCAGTTCTGGAAGCTGCTGCTGTGCAGTGTCCACAGGTGACAGTGGGTCTCCACTGTTCTAAAACACTGGGGCACAAGTGCTGGTGTTGGTGGTGTCAGTCGGGTCAGCTTGATTTCAGTGCTGCTCCTGCTGCGTCCTCACTGTCCATTCCATGTCTGGAGACTCCCTTAATACAATTTTTCTTCCAGACTGCTCTGTACCTTCTCTTACTAGGCTCATCTGTACCATTTCCCCAGCTGCTCATGTGTGTCATTATTCTGATGGGGCTGTGACACTCAAGATTTACGGTCCCTCAGTGCTCCTTTGTCCCCGTGTAGCCGTGTGCAGCGGGCTGTGCCCAGCCCTGGCTCTGGCAATCGCTGTGGTGCTGTTCCTTGTGCGTCTCCAGGCCCACAGACTCCTCCTGCATTCTGCAGTTGTTCTGTCTGTGTGTGCATGCAGAGGTGTCTGCAGTCTGCACACTCTCCCCTTCAGCATCCCTGAGTGTGTTCATGTTGTGCACAGGCACTCGGAGGTGATGTTGGATGCAGAACCCTTCCATGAGCACTTTCTAGTGGACTAAACCCAGCACAGGGTATTGGGTGGCAAAGGGCCCTTCTGCAGTGGAGTGACAGCTGTATCCATAGTGCCTGTGGAAAGAATGAGAACTCTCTTCTTTCCAGGGATGTCCCTTCTCCTGGGTCATCTTCCAGAGCACCCAGTTTGGGAAGGGGCTGGCTGGGGGCCTGGTGCGGTCTGGGTGCTTGTGTGCAGTGGACATCCCTGCATGGCAGTGCTGGTACAGCTGGGAGAAGAGATCCCACCCTGAATCCAGTGTGCAGGGGAGGGAGGCAGTGTGCTGACAGCATTCGTTTGAAAGTGTGTGCCTCTTTGACGTGTTCACCTGACCTTCTGGATTTCGTTTTTTCCACAATTCTCTAGGAAAGATCAGCACCTCCTTTCCCCCGTGAACTGCTGGTACCTGGTTCTGACGCAGACCCGTCGGGAGAGCCGAGACCACGCCACCCTGAATGACATCTTCATGAACAATGTCATCGTCCGGCTGTCGCAGATCAGCGAGGATGTCATCAGGCTCTTCAAAAAGGTAACCTGGGCAGCCTTGCTGCATGAGCATTTCAGTCTGAAATAGAATTTTCATAAATATTGCAGAGCAAATCTTGCAAGGGACTATCGTTAAAAGTCTTTCTAGGTAGTATTTATCCTGGAGTTTTAAAGAAACTGAGCTCTAGACCTGTCAGGTCTAGAGTGTGAGGTGTGACCTGGTGCACAGAGTGTCAGTGCCAGAGAAATGAGAGGTGCAAATGTGATGACTTTTCTTGCAGACTCTTTGGAGGGCTTCAGAGAACAGGTCAGAACAGGCTTGTTGGGTGGAACCTTGCTCAAGAGCAGGGTGACAGCTGTGAGGCAGGGACAAGAAAAGAGTCAGCGTGGCCTCCTGAGGGGAAGAGTCGTGCCTCAGAAATTCAGTGGAGGTATTTCCAGGAGCCAGAGATCATATCATTAGCTGGTGCAGGGCCTTCACTGGAAAAGGGCTTCAGCTGAAATTCTTGAAGAGCTGTTGAAGAGTAGAGAGGGGTTGTTTTTTGGATTAATGATTAGTTAAAAGACAGGAAAAAAGAGAAGGAGAGTTCCAGTGCAGTTCCTAATAAATTATTTGGAAAAAGCCTGAACAGTAAGATGACAAAATCTGCTGATGATACAGAATTATTAATAATAACCAAATTAAAAAGGAGCATCAGAGACTTCTGGGAATCACGCAGTCAGGTGGACCAGGACTGTTCATTGAGGGTGAGGAGTGTGGTAAGAGCATGAAGTGTCCCAGCAGAGGGTAGGGCTCTGTGGCTGTGTTCTCCTTAGGGGAAGCTGTGGTGAGGGAGCAGGGTGAGCCACAGGGCACCTGCCTCTCCAACAGGAGAAGGCTCATAATCAGGGCTTATCTTGAAATTTCAGCCTGACTGAAGGGATCTGAGGCTGCACTTCTCACTTCACAGCAGTGCTCAGTGGGAACCTGGGGCACCTGTGTGGGATAGAAGTGTGCTGGTAAATGGGTTTTGAAGATCCAGCCTTGCAGTGTACGAGGCTGCTCAGAGGAGGGATCTTAAACTGTGGTGTCCAGTCTGGCTTTGGGTGTGGTGGGTGAAGTGCTCCAAGCCCTCCTGCAGGGGGGCCAGGCTGTGCGAGGCTGCTGGCACATCACCCGGCTCCAAAAGGGTTAAACAGTCCTAGTAAGGCTGCTGGCTGTGCTGGAGATTGCTCTTTGATGGTAAATTAGGGCAACGTTTTTTTCCAGAAATGTCACTTTTAATTCTTCCCGTCTAGCGTTTATTAATGGCCTGTGACATGCTGCAGGGACATAAGGAGCCAGGAGTTTTGTGTTTGCTGCGTTCATTATGTAAATGTAAACAATCCTGGTGGAGAGGCAGGGAGGGCTCCCTCCCGGGGTGCAGGATGAGCAGACCTAAGGAGCAGTTGCTCAGCAAGTGGTAATGTGCCTAGGAAGGTGTGGGGTGCTGAGCTGAGGTGCTGAGCTGCGGGTTCCCTGGCAGTAGGGGCACCCCATCACCGCGCCGGGTGCTGCGGTTTGTTCCTCTCCACCCAAGGGTCCTGCCCCCATCAGCTCCAGCAGCCTCCCTCGTGTCCAGCTGGGAACCCTTCCAACCCAAACCAGTCTGGGATTCTGGGAGGAAAGCAGAGGAAGAAAACTCAATTGGGCAAATTTCCCTGGAGCTTCCAGTGTGAGTCACGTTCCCGGTGCAGGAGGGGAGGATTGAGGCAGCGTGTTGACGTTGCTAATTGGCAATAAATGGAGATGCTGAGATGTGTCCCTGCAGAGATCTGGCTCACTCTGCTCTCAGGGAGAGTCTGTCACCATGGAACCTCACAGCATGTCCTGGCAGCCCCAAACCCAGGGTGAGGGACCCACTGCCAGGCAGGTGTTTGCTGCTGTGGCAGAAGGGAGGAAGTTTGATGCTTCTTCCAGGTATGGGATACAGGGAATTACACATTTGAGACACAGCATTGCTATGTCCAAAATAAGGGTGCTGGGTTATTCCCCAGTGTGGGATTTAATTATGTGCTGTGACAGTGAATTTAATTACACTCCGTGCTGCATTGTCCTGGGTGGAGATTGGATGGGGAAATAGTGTCTGGATGGGAGCTCTTGTCTTTGTCTTTAGAATAAGTGTTCTCTGCTGCCAGTCACCCATGCTGCTGCTTCCCCATAGTTTGTCAGCAGTGGCAGGAATTTTAATAAATTGTTAACTTGAAGCCATTGCTGTCTCAGTGACCAACTGTGGGTTTTAGGAGGAATGTGAGGCACAAATGAAGCAGCTAAATTGTAGTTTGTGTTTTGTGGATGGTCCCAGGGAGCTGGAATGATGTTTTGGTGTTGTCTCCTGTAATCACATGAAGATAATTTCTCCATTGGAGAAGGGGAAGGCAGCAGGCTTGGAGGAGAAGCAAGTCCTTCAGCAGCGTGCTTGCCTGTGCTTGAAAGAGGCTCCAGCATCCTCCCTCTGGCCTCTGCCCTCCTGGATGCTGGGATTCCCCCACGATGCCACAGAGACCCTTTGGCTCCCTGCAGCAGGGGCTGGCTGTTGGGTTACAGTGTCTGTGAGCAGATGGCTCTTTAACTCTGCTCCCCACCTGATTGCCTCTCTTGCTCTATGTCAGAGTCTAAAATTGGGTTTGAAAATTACAGCTTTGTGGCCTTACCCTGCGCTGTGCAGGAAATCCAGGGCAGAGGCAGGAGCTGCAGCTCAGCCTGGGCCATGGCTTCTGCCAGCAGCCTGTCCTGTCCTCCTCCCCAGGCTTTTGGGAAGTCTGGCTTTGAGGAGTGGCCTGTGGCAGCAGGGACAGCTGGAGGGGCACGTGTGACTCCTGCAGGCTGGGGGCTCCAAGCCCCCTTTGTAGACCCCGACTGTAATAACATACTAGAATATCACAGAATGGTTTGGGTTGGAGAAGCTCTCTGAGACCATTGAGTCGAACTCTTCCCCCCAGCACTGCCAAGGCCACCACTAACGCATGTCCCCAAGTGCCACATCCACACAGCTTTTAAATCCCTCCAGGAATGAAGGAGAAACTTTTCATAATATTCAACCTAAACCTCCCTGGCACAACTTGAGGCTGTTTCCTCTTGTCCCTTGTTCCCTGGGAGCAGAACCCACCCCACCTGGCTGCACCCTCCTGTCAGGGAGCTGGACAGAGTGAGAAGGTCCCCAAACATCTTTGGACTGTGTCTGGGGGGATGCACACCCATCACAGCTCTGCTGTGAATTAGCAAGCCCCAGTGAGATTTTTGAGAGCAACGATGACCATCAGTGTTGGTGGGCAGCAGACAGGGACTGGGGTCCAGTCCAGATGAGGGTTCCAGTTCCATTTGAGGCAGCTGTGGGCCTCAGCTGAGCACCTTCTGGTCACTGGCATCCTGGCACCTTGTACCCATGGCAGTGGCCCAGTGTGCATCAGTCAGGCTCTGAGGATGGGACTGTCCCAGGTACACTGACACTAACTCACAGACACACTGTGGTTACTGGGTGGAACGTTCACCCTTTAGTCTCCTTGCTTCAGGCTTTGCTTCAAGTCTAACTTCCAATAATCTTGATTAAACTTTCAAAGTATGTAGGTTGTCCCATTGACTGGAATCAGAGGACCTTTCTGTGTTGAGGACTTCTCTCATCACCCAGCCTGATGGAATGTTGTTTTCCCTACCCACATGCACAAAACTTCCTGGAGTTATTTGAGGAAATCTAGAAGAAACTGCTCGGTTTTGTTTTGGTTTGGTTTAGGGGAGGGAGGAGGGGGGTGTCTATACTTAGTTTAAACACATCTTCAAGCTATAATAAGTATTTCCTAGCCAACAAGATTCCAGTGAGAGATTTGTGGTGTAATTACAGGCTGGCAGGAAAGCAGTGTGAGCACATCCCAGCACCTCCAGCTGCTGGGTTGCAGTAGGAGTTGGTTTGGTCTGCAGCCAATCCCCAGTGCTGGGCAGCTCCCCGTGCTGTGGCCTCTCCATGAAGGGCTGTGTCCGTGCTGTGGGAGGCTGGCAACTGCATCTGCCTCGTCCTGCCTGGCAAGGAGAGGGGAAACACAGGCTGATAATGGGATTTCAGCAGACAGGAGAATGCCAGGAGTTCCTCACTGGCACTGAGTGTCTCCTCAGCTGGCTGAACTTTGGCTGCTGCTGTTGTGAAACTGGAAACTTTATTATATAACTGTGGTGTAGCTATTTTGTAATGTCCTTTTTCAGACATGCTTTGGTTCACTTGGGTCAGAATAGTGAAAATGAGCTACTGAGGAGAAGCTGGGGTGATGGGTCATAGCCAAGGAAAATGTAAACCTGGGATGCCAGTGCTGGAGAGCCCTGATAATCTTTGCTCCAAAATACCAGCATTGGTTGGAAATTGCAGGTCCAACAGCAGATGTGTTTAATCACAGAGCAGCAGAGTGTTTCAGATCAAGACAGATTGGCAGGTGATGCTGTGGGGCTGGACAATGCCAAACCCACAAATGACTGTTGGATGATGTACACCCTGCCAGTCTCAAAGTGGGTCTCTGCCAGTCCCCAAACTGGGGCCAGGATCCTGACCAATCCCACGGGGCCTTCCCTGGAACTTCCCAGACGTGGGGAGAGGCCTCGTGGTAATGGCTAGGTCCTGGGGCAGGGACACAACTGATGGACAGGAGAGTCTGAGGGGAAAGTGGGTGTAAACAACTGTGACAGACAGGAGAAACCAGCTCAAGGGCGGGAAAACACACAGGGGTGTTCAGGGCAAACCAACAGGGAAATAACTGAGTTACAGAAAACTTTAACAGTACAAATCACATCTAGCTTGAACTTAAACTCAAAACGTGCACCGCCACAGCTTGTAATTTTAGATTCATCTGTTTTGCAGAATAAATAAGTTAAATTATGTGAAATTCCTCCTTGTGGTCTCTGAAACCCGGGTTGGGTGATCCATGGGCAAGCATCAACCTCAAATGAATACACAGCAGTTCTGAAACGGCACGAGACTTTGCTGCACTGTGTATTCACGTTCATGATTCCTCTGAAATGTATGTTCATTTTAGAACTGTGTGTTTTGAGCATAACAGTTTGACCTCTCCTTGTTTTTGTCTTGCAGAGCAAGGAGATTGGCCTCCAGATGCACGAGGAGCTCCTGAAGGTCACCAATGAGCTCTACACGGTGAGCACAGAGCCGGTCCCACCGTTCCTGGCTGGCAGCTGTTAGAGCAGATCTGAGGAGACTGTGCCCTGGCTGTCCTTCCTCTCCCATGCTTTGGGAGGCTCTGGCTGGGGTGGTGGCAGTGCTGGAGGATCCCCCAGCAGTGCCAGGCCAAGGGCTGGGTCACGCTGCCCAGCTGCTTCCTCTGAGCATGGCTGGGATGTTTGGGTGTGATCCAGTGTGATCCTTGTGTCTGGAATGCTCTCACCTGCCAGAGCCTCAGCACCTTGTGGCTCTGCTCAGACCCTGGGTTGGTGATTGCAGGCACCCCTGGCTCTGAGCTGGCTGTGCTTGTTTGTTGGACACTTCCTTGCTCCTGTGAGCCCATGGCCTGGGGGGTGGCTGGGCATGACCTTCTGCTGGGGAATGCACAAAACTTGTGGCTCCCAGGGGCTCAGCTCTGTCTTGTGCCCCGAGGAGCACTTTGGCTGCAGAGTTGTCTGTGCCTCCCAGTGAGATCATGTGCTGTTAGTCAGGGCATGGCTCTTCAAGCAGGTTTTCATAGCAGGGTAGAAAAAGTCTTTGTGTTGCTTCTGCCTCTTGCCCTGTAGCAATTGATTTTTAAAAAATATTTATTTTATTTGTGGTTTAGGAGCAACAAAACCATATAAAGTGTGCCTTTTGTTAGAAAATTGAGATAATATATTTGCTTTCTTTGGTTGTATCTATAGCTGGTACATAAATAATACTGCAGTGGGTTTATTCCAAAACAATCATTCTATTTCATCTTATTGAAAAACAGGCCTAAACAATAGAGCATGAATGATTGTATTTGAAATTTCTGCCATAAATCTCCTCTTAACAGGTTTGTTCCTGCATTGGCTGTTGAAGGATTTGATTGTTGTGAGACCTGCAGTGTGGGTGGACAGCAGATCAGATTAAAAAGCCTGTGTGAGATTTGGGAGTACATTGTTGATGGTTGAATGTCACAAGCTGTGTTAGGGGTGGTGACTAATTAAGATTAATTACAGCAGCAGCATGCCAGATGCAAAACAAGGAAAGACTAACAAGGGCTGGGCTGCCCTGGGTAGCTGTGGACCAGTCTGCTCTGAACCCAGATGTGGAACATGTCCCATCCCCGAGGGACGTGCTGGGGTCAGGGCTGGTCCAGCAGTGTGCTGGGTCCCAAGTGCAAGCAGTGGCCAAGGAGGAGCACACAGGGCAATCCTGCTCGTCCTCACAGGAGCTGAGATTTCTCCCTTTCACTGCTTTGCTCCATGTGCTGAGCAGAATGGGCTTGGATGGTGACACACACGGGTTTGGATGGGGAAACTGGAACGGCTGGAGGAGCTCTGTGTTTGCATTCAGCCTTGCTGCTAAGATAACAAACTGGCTGTGTCATCCAGCCAGGAGGGAGCAGAGAAGGGACACACTGCCTTCAAAAGCATGAAGAAAAGCCTGAGGGGCAATCAGGGCCACCTCACATCTGCCTGGTGCCAGCAGCTCCTGCTGGTCAGAGAGTTGTGTCCTTGAGCCATCGGGTGAAACAGGCTCAGCTGCCCCCCTGGCTCAGGGGTGCTGGGGTGGCTGGGGACACCTTTGGGACTGAGCTGCTGCTGGAGTGTTCTTTGCAGCACGTTGGGTGCCACGAGCAGCAGGGAACTGTGGCTGCTGACACGGGATAAGGGCCTGGCTCACAGGACACCAGGCTGCTGCAGCTTGGGAAATGTCACTTGCCTCCTGTCAGCACAGGAAAGTCGATTTTCTTGCCTCTGGCCAGGCCTTTACCCACAGCTCATCCGTGCCCTGGCAAGGCTGCTTTTTAAACCTCTTCAAGGGGAATTCTGTGCACTGGGCGGAAACTACAATTTTTTACAGGCTTCTCAGGCATTCACTGTCTCAAACTTAAGCCAAAACAACCACATTGATTTTAACTCAGCATTGTTACTGTTCCAATGCAAGTCACTCTGTGGACTCTGTATGGAGAGAACCAAAGCCACGCTGATTTTAATCAAAATGGAAGTGGATGACTTTCATTCTGAAGTGGAGGTGCTTGTGAATAGTTTTGTGCAGAGATAGTTCAGCTGTGAATTAAAACCAGCTTCGTTCCCTTGGTTGCTCCTTGTGGATTCCAGCAGAGAGGTACCAGTTGGAGCTGGTAAAGGCTGAAGGGGCCTGAGCCTGTACCTGACACAGTCACCCCATTTCTGCTCTGCCTCCTCTGCTGGGTCACAACCTTGGGGATGAGCTGTTGAGGAGAACAAAGCCCTTGGAGCTGGAGACTGCCAGCGGTGCCATTACGGCCGGTGTTTTGGCAACAGCCTTTATCCAGAACATGTAATTAATATGGAAAACACAACTCGTGTTGTTAAATAACTAATGAACATTGGAACATATTTTTCCTCCTTCGCTGCAGCTAATTAACTGATTTGCAGGAAAGATCCCTGGGACGCAGCTGTGGCAGTTTGTCTTTGTGTCACAGCAATGCAAGCCAGGGACAGCGTGATTTGATTGCAGGCACGGAGATGGCACGGGGGAATTGCAGATCAGGGGCTGATTGCTGCAGTGCAGGTTGGCCCTGGCCAAAATTGAGGCAGATATTAAACAGAAATATCCTCTGAATTTCCAAGGGCAAGCCGTGTGGCAGGGCAGCTGGTGAGGAGCACAATGAGCTGTTTAAAGTCTCTATTTTGGTTGGGTAACTGTCCCATAACCTTTAGATTTCACAAAAATCCTGCAATTTGGACCCCTGTTACTCATTGGACTTCTCTGTCATGTTGTGTCAGGGCCTCTCTGAGTGCTGCAGAAAGCTTTCCTCTTACTGCCTGAAGCCCTGATATGCAGCACTTTGCTGTTTCACTTCCCTCTCTGTGTTCCATGAAAAGATATAGATGGTGAGGATGAGGAGGGTTCAGGAAACCCTCTGGTCTTTCTCTTAAAGAAAATCCCAGGAATCATCTGGTTCCTGTGTCCTGTGACATTGACTGCAGAAAAGGCAGTTTGAAATACGTGGCTGGAATCTGTGTTGAGAATTTGCAGGGTTTGGAAATGCAGCAGCTGAGGGCCAAGGCAGGAGACTTTGCTCGGTGCCTCTTGGCTGTGCCTGCAGTGGGATCTCCCTGCAGGGGCAGGTTTGTGCAGAGCCTGCTTCTGCTGGGGGTTGTGCTTGGCAGGAGGAGGGATCATGCAGCTCAGCCTGTGCTGCTCCAAGTCAAACACTGCTGGGTCCTGCTGACAGCCACAGCTGAGGAAAACTGTGTTTTCTTCATTAAGGCCTGTGTAAAAATCCTCTGCATTTGTGGGTTCCTGCTCTGTTTTAACACTTGGGCCTCAGGCAACCCATCCCAGTGTGTTCCAGTGTGTCTCATCCCATTCCAGTGTGTCCCAGCCTGTCCCAGTGTGTCCCAGCCTGCAGTGCCCAGCCCTTTAAAGGCTGATTGCAGTGAGCAGTCGGGCACTGTGGGCTGTGTCAAGGCAATAAATAAATAAACCATCCACATCCCAAAGGGAGATGATAGAAGGGGACAGTGTGACTAAAGGCATAAAGAGAGAGGAGCAGATGTGTCCCTCTTGCCAACTCTGTTAAAAGGATCCAGTGTGCCCTTTGGGCTCTTGTTTCTGAAAGGGAAGGCTGTGGTGGAATTTTGCCTGTAGAGTGTTCCAGGATCAGCCTCATCCCTCCTGGGTCTGGAATGTGAAGGACAAGGTGCTGCTGCACCTACCCTGGCCCTGCCTGAGTGCTGGCAGCAGCAAGGGCAGGATGAGGTGCTGACAGGAGACAAACCCCATTTCTGCCTGGGAATTGCAGCTCCTCCACTTCTGGATGGTTCTGCTGTCTGGGTGGCAGAGCAAGGGCTGTCTGATGGCTCAGCAAGTCCAAGGGTAGGAACAGAGGGGGTAGGTCAAAAGGGAGTTCAGAGTGACTGTGGCCTCCCTCACAGTCACTTGTTATGGAGACCCTTATCCCAGCTGCAGAGCTCTGAGCTTATTCCTTATTTCCCTGTGGGCAGGCATGTGGTGCTCTTTGGCTGCAGGTGTGTGCTGGATCATGTCCCCACAGTGGGTCTAAGTGTCATCACAGTTCCTAGGCCAGCCTGGAGGCTCTGTAAACAGGGCTGGCATTAATCTCACAAGCTTTCCTCCACACTTTGTTCCTTAGTGGTCCCCACAGCCCCTCCGCCCTGCCCAGGGCTGCTGCCTTGTCGTGCTCTGGTGCTCTGTGTGACCATGGGAAGGTGGCTCATGGTGTCCTGTGTCTGCAGGTGATGAAGACCTACCACATGTACCATGCAGAGAGCATCAGCGCCGAGAGCAAGCTGAAGGAGGCAGAGAAGCAGGAGGAAAAGCAGTTCAACAAGTCAGGGGACATCAGTGTGAACCTGCTGCGACACGAGGACCGGCCTCAGCGGCGCAGCTCCGTCAAGAAGATTGAGAAGATGAAAGAGAAGGTGGGTGAGAGGGAAGGAGGAGGCAGCTGGGCTGGGGCTCCCTGCAGGCAGCAGGGGCTGTCTTCAGCCTTGTCTCTGTCTGTGAGGCCATTCCTGTGTCTCTGGGAAGGAGCTGGTGTCTTGTGTGCAGGTTGCTGCTGGAAGGCAACCCAAGGAGGCCATCACAAGTTAATCAAGGGTTAATCTTTTGAATCAGCATTCAAAGCAGGGATCTGCCTGAGCAGATGTCCCAGATCTGGAGCACATCTGCTTTCCTACAGTTTTAAATTCTGGGTCCTGTTCTGAATTTTGTAGCTTGGGCCTCTGGGCCAGATTCCACTTTGATACAGCTGCACACATCTGGAGCAAGTCCAAACACATGTCAGCATTTCTGGGGAGAAAATTTGGCCCTCTGATTTTGAGTGATGCCAAAATCCCCAGCAGCAGCTGTGCTGAAGGGCTCCAAGTACCTCTGAGCAGGATGCACTCATCATGGCTGGCTGACAGTGTGAGGGGTGTTCAGATGAGATCTCCTCCACCCTGGCAAGGTCCCTATTTTCATACCAGATACCAAGTTTTAGTAATTACCTTGTCACACCCAGGCTGCAGGGTGCTGTAGGGCTCTGTGGCAGGAGAAACTGTGCTAATACCATCCTGGTTGTGCTCTGACACTCCATTCTGCTTTTTCAGAGACAAGCCAAATATTCTGAAAACAAGCTGAAGTGTACAAAAGCCAGGAACGACTACCTGCTGAACCTGGCAGCCACCAACGCGGCCGTCAGCAAATACTACATCCACGATGTCTCCGACCTCATCGATGTGAGTGCCTTCCCTCTGCCCAGCCAGCCTGGCTGAGCTCCTGATGGCACTCCTGTGTGCTGCTGAGGGGCTGTCTGGGGAGGCTTTAGGATGTTCTTAACTGGGGCTGAAGATGTTTGCCCTGGGTGAGCCAGCTGTGGCTGAGGTTCCTTCTTGGCCCGTTGGTTAGTTTGTGTTTGAGACAGAGAAATGCTTCCCGAGGTCAGACACAGCCTTGGTTTTGGTGCTGAAACAGAGAGATTTCTTCTTTCTACTACTTGGTGACTTTGGTGGTGATTCAGCTCTTGTGGCAGTGCTATCCTGGCTGGGGAAGGCGCCTTGCCTTTGGGGTTTGTCCTGGTGCTGCTTGCAGGGAACAGCCTCAGGGCAGGAACTGCTGGAGGCAGGTTCATGGCACTGGCAGGAACTGAGCACTGGTGACTCCTACAAAGTGCTTGGAGATGATTCAAAGAAGGGATTTACCCAGAGAAGGGACTTCTGCTTCTTCCTTTAACGGGCATCCCACAGCGTGTAGATTGCACAGTGCAGTTTCTGCCTGCTGGAGTTGCCTCAGTGAGTGCATAAATAGCTGAGCTTGAAGCACTGTGTTACCATCATTACCTAACTGTACGATTTAAAAAGCTGCTTGAGTGGCTGCCTCCTTTCCTAGCCCATTAGCATGTAGTTACACTTCTGAGAATTAATTAAAGTCTGATGCAAAACCCCTGATGACTTCAAGATTTTGATATATGATAAAATGCTCTTCATTATGTCCCTTTTGTTCTCTTTATTATTGAAGATGTGTTAAAAAACAAGTAAGTTGATCGTGGAGACATTTGAATGGCAAGGTGTGAGAACACCTTGATTTATCTGCAGGCTTTCTACTTTTGCTGTGTGTATTCTCTCTTTCTTTCATTTAATTGATTTTTAAGCAAGAATGAATTACTTTTGTGGAGTTTTTTGAACTTTGATTTTCTGGAGATTTGCTGAGTTCCATTTTAGCTCTGTCTCTTTGTATTATTCTTCCCAACTTTTATTTCCTCACTGACACTTCCACTGGAGTCAGCAGATGGCATTTCTCCTGCACTCCAGGAATCCCTTCAGGGCCTTTAACTAAAGCATCTTTACCATGGAGCAGTGAAATTTCCCCAGTTATAAATTCTGTTCTGCTGCACTGGGGAATGGTGAGGGATGCCCTGGGCTGGCTCTCTGGGACACGGCAGAGGCGAGGGGCTGGCCCCCTCCATCTCCAGCACAAACTGGCACGTGCAGATGCTGATCTCACACAAATCCGAACGTCAGGACACCGCAGTGGCCAATTTAGCAGCGTTACCCCAAACCCCAGCTGCCTCAGTGCCATCCCTTGGGCACAGCCTTGCCATCACTCGCTCCCTGGGCAGCGCTGCCCAGCAGTGGTTGGTGACAAAGCTGTGCTGGGCTCTCCTGCTCTGGGGGCAGAGAGAGGGCCCAGCTGCTGCAGGAGGGTGGGAGGCCTCCGAGGGCTGTGGCTTAATGAGAATTGTAAAGCCCATCAGAGGAGCCATGCAGGGCCACAGAGCCCTCTGCCCCTCTGGCTCCAGTGGCCTTGTAGTTTTGTGCTAGAAAGGAAGGGAGGACTTCAGGGACAGATCAAATTAGCCTTGGACTGGCAGGGCACCGTGGGGCCTCCTCCTCAGATGACACATGCTCTGTTTAAATGCCTGGGCTTGTCTCATTTCTGTCATTAACTGTGGGACCAAGTTAATCTTTTTGGCCACATATGTGAAGAAGAGATAAAGCTCCTTATCCATCCCTCTGGAGTTCTGTGGGAAATGGCTGCAAGATAGTTTGAAGTAGTCACATGAAAGGTATCACTAGATTCAGCAGAGAAGATGAAACAGTCAGTGTCCACATGAACTGATCTGCCAAAATGTGTGCAGCCTCCTCTGAGTCCTTCTGGAACAGCAACTTGCTTCCCTATGGTTTAGTGTTTGCTGTATCTGAGACAAACAAGCCAGGAAGGGAGGGGAACTCTTGAGAAAGTTCAACATTACGTGGAACTGTCAAATTGCTTGGTCCCTGGAAAAATTAGCTGAGTCAAGTTAGGGAACAAAAGCAGCAGTTGAAATAGTTATACCAAAAATCCTCAGTTGGCTTTAATGGCCTGGTTGAGCAGGGCTTGGAGAAACCTTTGCTAGTGGAAGGTGCCCCTGTTCATGGCAGGGTAGTTGAAATTGGATAATCTTTAAGGTCTCTGCCATTCAGTCATTCTGGGATTCCGTGATTTACTTGCTGCACAGTACAGCTTTGGATTTTGCAGCAACATCAAGAGAGTAGAGGCCAGAAATTAAAATAGGCATATAATTATTATATATTATGCATATAATTAAAAATAATGCAGAATAAGGGAAAGAATGCAGACAAGTGGGAATGGAGTAAATGAGTTGGGCTCTTTGTTTGCAGGCAGTTCTTGTTCTGTGGAGGCAGGAGCATTGCTGCTCTGCCAGGGAGGTGAAGGAGTGGCTTGCAGGGCACCCAGGTGCTCAGGTGTTACTCCGGGGTTCCACTTGCTCAGGTTAGGCATGGGCCTGGCTGAGCTCTGTCCTGTGCAGGTTCAGCCTCCCAGATAACAGAGGAACTGGAAGTTGCTGGAGCCACAGAGCACTGTGTGCATTTCCCTCTCCCTGGAGCCCAGGACTGCTCCCAGTGCAGCTCTGGGGTGGGCAGTGGGAGGCACACGGGTGTTGGGCTGCTCCATGGGGTTTTGGCCAAATGTGCCTGCTTGAGCTCCAGGAGCCAGTTCGTTTCTCAAGCTGAACACTGGGGTATTTCCACCCCTTGCAGGGTGTTACCAGACGTGATGAATTAATGCTTGGGGAGCTCTGAGCTTGGCAGATGAAAGGCGCTGCAGAAGGGCTGGGGATTATTATTTGTGGTTCTAATTTATTTGCCATCAAAGGGATGAGAGGGGTGAGAAAATGCCATTTGTTCTGGGGCTGCGAGCAGCGGTTTGAAGTCTTTTTTTTCTTCCTTTTTCTTTTCCCCTCCCCATTGTGTGTTCCTCTGGGAATTGCGTGGAAGTCCCTGCTCTGTCTTTTCTTCTCTGGCCATCCGTGTGTGAAGCAGCCGGCACGGTGCTGATCACCAGGGACTCCAGGGGCTGCAGTGTGTGTGGGAAGTGCCTGCCCTGGTTTTCAGGAGCAGCTGATTTCTGGGCACTGCAAATCACTGCCAGCTTCAGTGCGAGCCCAGCAGCAGAAAACAGGAAACATTTCACATGGAATTTTGTCCTAAAAGCAGCTGGCATTGCCCCGAGCCTCTCTCCTTGGGTTCTGTGGCATTCAGTGCTTTGCCTTGTGGTGGCTGGGTTCTGTGTGCTTTGGGAATTCCCACCCTTGAACAGTGGCAGATATTTCCTCCTGGTACTGCCTTTTGTAGCAGAGTAGCTGTGATTTCAGGGGGTGGGAGAGCACGGATGAGGGCTGGGAGGTGCTGGGGAGCGCACAGTCCGTTCCCAGGGCACAGGGCTGTGGTCAGCTGGCCATGGCAGCAGTGCTGGTCCTCCCCCAGTGCTGGCACACGGGTCCCAGCCCTGGTCCCTGCCCTGTCTGTCTGGCAGCCCCTTGGCTGCATTGCTCTGGGGTTTCTGTATAGCCTGGAGTGGTCATACTCTATTCATGCTGAAACTGTCTCATGGCAGAGACTTGCAGCACAGAATGAGGTTTTGCTCCAAGCAGCAAATGGAAATTCACCCCTTATCTTTTTTGTGTTGCTTGTTGATTTTTTTAAGGCAGGTCTATGCCAGTCCATAACTGCCCATACTCTCAATTAATGTGATTAGAAGCTACATAGAAGCAGGGTAAATGGAGGGCTGTGAAAATTCAATAGTTTTTACAGAACTCCTTGTTATTGCACGTGGGGTTTCACAGCCTTTAAAGACTAGGAGGGACAGTGGGGCTCTCTCAGGCACCTGGGGGTGGGAATTGGCCCAGTGTAGCTTTGCTAGTGCTGGTTTTAGCAGAGGCTGAAGCAAGCACAGCCCTGCTGTGATGTGATCTGAGCTGAGCTGTGTCTCCTCACATCGGCACCGAGCAAGAGATGCCTTCTTGGGTTGGAGCTGCTTGTGGCAGCTTGTGAGTTTTTGGATTTCACTTCGAGTTTATCAGTATGAATTTCAGGAGGTATTTCTTCATAGAAAGGGTTGTCAGACACTGGAGCAGGCTGCCTAGGGGGTGTTGGAGTTTCCATCCCTGGAGGTGTTCAAGGAATAGCTGATGTGGCATTCAGTGCTCTGGGCTGGGTGACAAGGTGGGGACTGGTCACAGTTTGGGCTTGCTCAGCTCTGATGGAGCTCTCAGGGCAGCAAATCCCTGTGCTGGTGTGGCACTTGATATGCCAATATCAGTTATAGTGAGGACAATGTTTTAAACCAGATTTTTGTCTAAAGTACAGTATTTTGGCAGCAATTAACTCCCAAGTTTTACTGTTTTCCCTGAGAGTGATCAGCAGCATGAGGAGCAGCTCCATGGTGGGAGGCAGGCAGCTGCACAGGGACAGAGCAGGGTGTGCACACACTGCAGGGTGTGGTGTCCACTGCCACACCTTCAGCGTCCATCTGTGTTTGAGAACCTTGCAAAAACAGTTTGGGAGCGTTTGTGTGAGCAGACCCTCCTTTGTGTTTCAGTGCTGTGATCTGGGCTTCCACGCCAGCCTGGCTCGCACCTTCAGGACGTACCTGTCTGCTGAGTACAACCTGGAGACGTCCCGCCACGAGGGGCTGGACATCATCGAGAACGCCGTGGACAACCTGGACGCTCGCAGCGACAAGCACACCATCATGGACATGTGCAACCAGGTCTTCTGCCCGCCGCTGAAGTTCGAGTTCCAGCCACACATGGGGGATGAGGTGAGGTGCTCCCCCGTGGGGTGAACAGGGGCCTGGCCTGGCCTGCCCCTGCTCTCAACCATCACTGTGAAATTGTTCCTGACTCCTTACCCCTCTCTGCTGCCTTCACACACTGCTGGTCGTGTTTCCTTTCCTAATGAGACTCTTGGCTCGTTAGGGCTCCTCCTTTCAGGCTGCCTCTTGCTCCATGTCTCTCTCAATTAGGGAGCCTGTGGTTTGGCTCTCTCTGCCCCACAGATCTGCACAGGGGAGCTGTGATTAACCTGCTGTAACTGGGAGATGACTGAGTGCAAAACACTCAGTGCTGGCCCGTTTCCAGAGCACTGCTGATGGGACACACGGCAGCACAACCTCTCTGGAGGCTGCCAGGAGCTTGTGGGGGCTGGAGGGAACTGTGTGGGTATGGAAATGTGTGTCTGGTCCATGCATGACCCCAGGAATGTCTCCTGTCTCAGGTGTGCCAGGTGAGCGCCCAGCAGCCTGTGCAGACTGAGCTGCTGATGCGGTACCACCAGCTGCAGTCTCGGCTGGCCACCCTCAAGATAGAGAATGAGGAGGTAAGAGGTGGGCTCTGTGGGCAGCACTGCTGAGCCTTTCTTCCACTGGAGGTTTCCTGCCGTGCTCAGGTGTGGAGCCCCTCCTGTGGCAGAGCTGGAAGTGCCCGCAGACCACAGCCAGTGCTAGCCCAGGGCTCAGGAGCTGCCTGCTGAGTGGCTGTGTTGGCTCAGGATGTGTCCTGTTCCCAGTCTGCCTCAAACCCACGCTGTCCTGTTTGCGATAGGTACGGAAAACGCTGGATGCCACGATGCAGACCTTGCAGGACATGCTGACAGTGGAAGATTTTGATGTTTCAGATGCCTTCCAGCACAGCCGCTCCACTGAGTCGGTGAAATCGGCTGCATCAGAGACCTACATGAGCAAAATCAACATTGCCAAGAGGAGAGCCAACCAGCAGGAGACTGAAATGTTCTATTTCACTGTGAGTCTCAGCTCAGGCCATACAGGACATGAAGCATTAATTGCCAGGGCTGAGGCCCAGTTAAGTGCTCATTAGTGAAGAGTAAGAACCAATTCAGTCTCTTTAAGTACTTGTCTTCTGTCAGATTTGGTCTGGAATGCATTTCAGTTGCAGGGCACTACATAAGGACTGACAATCCAGTGCCTGCCTTGTTTTTCTCTTGAGAGGCACAACTGGAGCAGCCAGAGGAGACTGAAAATTTATGGAGTGGAGTAGGAGAGGCTCAGAGCAGGGCTCAGACTCCAGATGGCCTCACCATGGGCCACCACCCAGGGTCCCTTCAGGAAGGCCTTCAGGACTGTGAACTATGAGCCAAGTCTTCCTCTCTAGCCTATACAGCTTAAATTTACCCTTGGCCCACAGATGAGCTGAAGCCAGTCATATGCCAAGGAAGGCACAAAAGCTGGGCTGTGATGTGTGTGCCTGCCCTGCAGCTCTCGTGCTGCACTCCAGGCAGAGCTCAGGTCTCTGCTCTGGTACCTGAAATACAGGCAACAGCCATGAGTTCACCAAAAGTCCTCCCTCATTTCAGTGTGGGTCATAGCCTATGGTTAACAGCATCTTGTAATGTATTACATATGCATAGAAGAGCTTCTACTTTCTCTTAATAATATTATTTTAGATTGGGGGGAAATTGCAATTTTCATTTGGAATTGTGCTTGGGATTACTGTAATGGTTTTTGCAGGGGTTTGATCTTTCCCATTCTCTGTCTTCTGTTTTTCATCTCTTGTCTCCCTCTCTCCTCTCACCTGTGCAGTGCCTTGCTCTGAGTGTTTCTGGGTGTCCAGCAGCCTCGCTGTGGGGTGGGCAGTTGTTCTGCAGTGTCACCTGCTGCACGGAGCACCTGGCAGTCCCTGCCTGGGAGGGCTCAGGCACTGGGAGTTCTTGCCTTGGCAGTGCAGGGAAAGCTGCTTTGATTTCCCAGGCCATTCCCAGAAGCCTGACAAAAGAAAGCCAGCTTTGAACTCTTTGTCCCTCCCTGCATTCCCGGGCAGGAGGGGCAGCTCCAAGGAGACCAGGCTAATGAGACCATCAGGGCTGTGGCAGGAGCAGGGAGAAGTGATTAGACCCTGCTGAGCCCTGCAGCACAGCTGGTGCAGCCTGCAGCCTCCTGAGCCCCCCGGCAGCCCCCAGGCAACAGTGAACATCCATTAGGGGCTGTGGTGCTTAACCCACCCTGTTTGTTCTTGAATTCCAGAAATTTAAGGAGTATCTGAATGGCAGTAACCTCATCACGAAGCTTCAGGCTAAACACGACCTGCTGAAGCAAACTCTGGGAGAAGGTGAGTTGGAGTCAGGTCCAGGGAGGATCCCCCAATCACCTGAGAGGGTTTAAACCATGTGTCATCTGTCACCCATGTGTGTTCTCTTGAGTGACTGATGGTTCTGTGCCTGGCTGCTGCTGCTGAGGCTAGCCAGTGACATACAAAATTATGATTTCCTGGGATTACTCCTCCCACTTTTCTTTGGGAGTGCACATAGAGAAATCTCTTTGAATCTGATACTGTGTGCTGAAGTGCTGGGTCACTTCTCCAGCAGCAGAGATTGCCACTCACTCCCACCCTCTGCCTCTTTCCTTCCTCTCCCTCTTCTCCCCCAGAAGATTCTCTAATCTTCTCCCTCCAGATTTCTAATTTGTCTTTTAATGGTGGAGGCACCAGGTGGGCATCTCTCCTCCCCAAATGCAGATTGTCTCTGCCAGAAGCCATTCCTTGGGGTGTAGGAGCCAGCAGTGAGGGTGTGAGCACCAGCACAGCTGTGCTCTGCAGTCCTTTGGTGGTGGCTGATGTGGAGGGATGATGGGAACTTGTGTTTCTTACAGGTGAAAGAGCTGAGTGTGGAACAACCAGGTGAGCGCTTTGGTCCCCTTACTTGCTCCTGGGGAGGGCTGGTGCTGGCAGGAGGGGGCTGTGGGAAGTGGGGGGTTTGCTTTGCTACTGGTGCAGCTTGGTGGGGTTCAGGTACCCACCTGCAGCCCCCCTGTGCTGATGGGCTGTCAGTCCCTGTGCCCCACATCCCTGTGCCCCACATCCTGCTTTCCAGCTGCATGGCCTGGAATGCTGGGATCAGGGGGATGGCAAGCAGCCCTTGGTTCTGCTGCAGTGTGGTTTCTGCTGGCTGGCTCTGATGTGCCTGGCTGTGCTTTGTCAGCACGGTGCAGTGCCCTGGAGTGTAGCTGAGGTGGGGTTGTGTTCAGGCAGGGTGACACAAAGGTGTCCACTCACTCCCTGCCATCCCTCTTCCTTTGAGGACTTTCCTATGTCCCTGAAGTTGTCTCCCAGCTCTGGCTGCTTTAGCTGTGAGTGCAGAGCGTGCCTGTATCACAGAGTTCATCCCTCTACTGCAGGAGATAGGGCTGGGGTGGATGTGCCAGAGAGGAGGCTTTGATCCATGTCCAGTCCATGGAGCATCTCCACAGAGCTCCAGTGGCTTGCTGGGAGTGTGCTGGTGTTCTGACAGAGAGACACAGGCCAGCAAAGCCTCCACACAGCTCCCAGAGCATGCACAGCCTGTGTGAGAGCTTGTTCCAACCTTGTTTGTGTTTAATAAAATTCATAATACCAGCAAGAAAAGCTCCCTTCCTTGTTAGGAGTGGTGAAGCAGATGGTGCAGCCTGGGCTGCCCTGCCAGGCAGGAAGGAGGCTCCTTGTGCCACGGGCACCGGGCCCGGTGGCGGCAGGGCCGGGCACCCCGGGGCACCGAGGTGCTCTCAGGACACAGAGGGACTGCAGAGAGCAGCAGGGGCTGTGCAGGGTGTGGCACTCTGAGGCGCTGGCCCTGCTCCCTGCTGCATCAGCTGTCACGCCTGTCACTGCGTGCTGGGGTCTGCAGTCCCTGCAGGGTGTGGGGCACGGCTGGGTGTCCCAGCGGGGAGCAGTCACCTCTGCTCCTCAGTTACCACTCAAAGGAGTGGCTGGGAGCTGTAGGAGTGTGGGGTCAAGTTGCTTAATTAGAGGCATCTGATTAAGGAACCAGCAGACCCTCGTTGTCCCCTTTGCACTGAGGTCTGTGTGAAGTGTCCATGGCTGTTCCATGAGAGCAGTTTTGTGTGTTTGCAGTTGTGTTCTCTCCCGTGCAGACATCAGTACACCCTGGGGCAGAGGGCAGGGCAGAAACCTGTTTGGGATTCTTGGTGTTTTTCTCCTTTTTGTAGATCTAGGCACTGAATGTCCTTCATTATCCAGAGGAATTGGACTGGGAGTAGCATTAATGAAAGTAGCCCTCCAGCATCCTCAGTACTGCACTGAAACCTGTCACAGGCTTCCCTGGCTTCTTCATCTCTAGCAGTGGGAGGGTCATCCCCATCCTGGGATTCCAAACAGAAGTTAGATACAGGAAGGTTTTCCCATTGTCCTCATTCTGGCCTCTTTCTGTGAGCAGAATGAAATCTGTTTAGGGACAAACAGGAATGCCCCAGTGTTTTCTGGAGCAGCTGTGGTTTATTTTGGATGTATCTCCTCAGCTGCTCTTGGTGCCTCTTCAGGCCGAGGGAGTGCCGAGCTGGTGGTGGTGGGAGGCAGGTGTTAAATCCAGCTGACCACCAGTGTCCCTGGTTTCCTGCTGGAGTGGTGTGGGACACACCAGTGTCAGTGGCTGCAGGGTGTGTGGAGCTACACGTCAAATCCTCACAGAGGGACTTTTCTGTTTGATTTCTTATTCTCAGTCATAACCTGTGAGATCTCACCCTGTCATTGCATTTATGTTGGTGTTTTGTTGATTTATTTTGTTCCATTTTCTCCCAGGCCCCCATGTCTTCCCCCTAAGCCACAGAAAATGAGGAGACCTAGGCCTCTCTCAGTGTATAATCATAAACTCTTTAACGGCAATATGGAAACGTTCATTAAGGTACTTGCTGGCTTGCAGTAGGAGTGTCTGTGAACGCTGGGAATGGAATGGTGGCTTTCCTGTCCTGGCTGCTTGCCATCCTCAGGGGGTCCCTCCGGCCCATCTGCACCCAGCTGCCGTGGCCAGCACGGCTTGGCCTCGGTGGTGATTTCTCTGCACAGCTCCCCTTGTGCATTCCTGGTGTTCCTGTCCCATCAGCTGCGTGCTCCTGACCCCACCCGTGGCTGGTGGCCATGTGCAGTGTGAGGCAGTCCTGGCTGAGTGTCCTCATTGTCCTGCTACATCTCCCCATCCTGGGAAGAAAGATTACACAAGCTCAGCCCAGCCCTCAGAGGAGCAACAGACACACCCCCCCTTCCTCTTTTGTACATGGGTTTGGTGGTCATCCATCCTTGTGGCTGAGAAGGAAGATGAAATGGCTCCAGAAAGTGTCTCCCACTTTGAAGGACTGTCAGCCTGGGGTAGAAGTCCTGCTGTATGGGTGGCCATGTTGGAGGGCAGACAGGTGATGCTCAGCCTTGCACACAAATGCGTCAGTAACAACCAGCCCAGCTGGCTCATCCCTGCCAGCTGCTGACAGGAGGTGTCCTGTAATCCTGCTCTGGAGAAAGCTTCAGTGAAAACACTTCAGGAAGCACTAAAGACAAACTGTTGGATTATGTGCCTAATAGGCATCATCTGGCTGGGGTTTATTCCCTCCAGCTCAGCCCTAAGCCCGAGGGCAGTGTCTGTACACAGTGCCAGCATGGGGAGTACTGGCCCTGCTGGCAAAGCCTGTAATCCCGTTAGGATTTGTGATTACTCCTGACTTAAACTGGTTTTTAAGAAAGTAATGCTCATTAAATCCCAGCCTGTTCAGCACTGAGAAGGAGGAATTACCTGCTCTAGAAATCCATCTGAGCAGGAGTGTCCCGTGCTATCAGAGACACCTTGGGGTTTGGCTGCCTGCCCTTGGGGTGTACAGCCTCCCAGGCAGCTGGGCCAGTTGTCCCCTGGTCACCCAGTGCCCCCAGTGTCCTCCTCAGAGCCTTGCCTGTGCCCCAGGCAGGGTCTGTCCCTGTCCTTGGGCTGCTGGGAAGGCCAGAGGTTCAGCCAGGGAGGAAATCCGAGAGGCTGTCCCTGCAGGTCACTGAGGCTGGGGTGCAGCGAGCCAAAGGGGTTTGGGAGGGAGGATGGACATCCCAAAAGCCTGTGTTGGCCCTGCTAAGCTGCCATTGCATCTGAGCGTTCATGGCCTCCGAAGGAGATGCTCACCTCTAACTGGACTTATCCCTGCTTAATCTGTTCTCTTTTTTCCACTCTGCTGCTTCTCTGTGTGCTCAGAGGAAGGAGGAATGCGCGAACGAGGAATCAGGTACTTACTGACAGCCCATCTGCAGGACGGAGGGAATTGCCCAGAGATGCCTCTGTGCTCTGCTGGAAAAACAACCTGAATCCCAAAGAGAAATGTGTCTGCTTGGGCTGTCAGACATGGCCCGTGGTGCCCTTGAGCTTCTGCCATAAGGGGCCTGGGGAGAAGCCAGAACTCACCACTGGTTCAGACTCAGGCACTTCATCCCATGCTGACAATGGCTCTTTTCTTTGGTGGAAATATGTTGTAAGCTGTGTTATGGGAAGCTTATTCCATCAGCCAGATATAGCACAAGTTTTATTTCAGCTTAGTATTCCACCTTTGGGGTGGAATAGCTGTGATCCCTCGTGGCAGTCTCCTGTCTGAGCCAGACAGGGAGCAGCAATGTTTCACACACCTTAGTGACAGCTTTCCTGTGCGTTTTTGGCTGCACACGGTATCCTCAGCGCTCTTTGATGGCTCCATGTTTGTAACACCTCCTTTCCCTGCCTGTCCTCTTACTAAACTCCACAGCACTAATTTTCAAATCTCTGGTTTTGCAATCTTTAATGCATTTCCCATGCTTTGTTAGCAGTAAGCCAGTAATTTTTTCTCTTTTTCCTTTTCTTTCCTGAAGGATTCAGGACAGGCCATTCCCCTTGTTGTAGAAAGCTGCATCCGCTACATCAATCTGTATGGTAAGTTGGCTCAGTATGGCCACAGAAACCTGCCAAGGAACAGAGCAGTGAGTGAGCAGTGAGATCCAGCAGAGACTCCCAGGGGTGCCTGCAGTCCATTCTCCATGGGCTTGGGTTGGAATTCCCAGGGCATCAGCTGTGATTGGCTTGGTTGGAGAATATGAGCAGAAGTGAGGTGCAGCAGGCTGTCCCTGCTTGGTCCAAGCCTGTCTGGTGCATCCTCTCCTGGGTTCTGCTGTTTCTACCTGCAGGTATTGCCCAACAGTTCCAGAAATCTCTCCTAAAGCATTGTTCTCTTCCAGGCCTCCAGCAACAGGGCATCTTCAGAGTCCCTGGCTCCCAGGTGGAAGTCAACGACATCAAGAACTCATTTGAGAGAGGTGTGTAGCTGGGGTGTGCAGGTACAGCAGGGAGCCCTGGTGGGACAGGGTGTGTGCTGGGTGCATTAGCCATGGTGTAAAACCTGTGTTAAAACCCTTTCTGCTATGAGACATGAGCAAGTTTTATCCCTCCTGTGTTTCTCAGTGTTGTGTCTCTGGCAGTAGTGAAGAGTCACCCAGAAAAGCAGTGTGAGAAGGAGGGGTACATGCAGAGGTCTTTTCCACAGCCATTAAAAACACAAGAGCCATAAAAGACTTTGCTGGGGATCCTTGTTCATCCTTCCTGCAGCAGTTTGCTGAGGGAGGTGCAGCATTCCTGCCTGGATCTGGTTCCAGTGCTGGCTGTGGAGGTGCCAGTGAATCTGTTGAGAAAATCACACTCAGGGTGCCAGGCCAGTGAGAAAGGGAAAGCAGTCCTGCTGTCCTGAGTGGAGGGGAGCTGTGACAGGGACAGTCCTGCTGGGAATAGTGACCCTTAATCCTTGAGCAGCATTGGAAGGATCAGGATGAAGGTGGATGGGCCAATGGATAAGGCAGTGTTAGGCTTGTCAAAGGCTGGAGGATTTACACATCCAATTTAAGAACAATTAGTATCCAGCTCTCAGGGGCACTGTCAGCCTTTCACAGATTTAAGTCAGTACAAAGCTATCCAGAACCACTGGGTCCATTCCAGAGGTGTAATTGTATCCTCCAGCCAAGCCTGTCCTCTCAGGCTCTCCTCTCTGACCTCCTCAGCTTTTCAGGCTGATGCTGTAAATGCAAAGTGCCCTGAGCTGGAAATGGTGAAGGAGAGACTACCAATATCATCCTTGTCCTCAGGAAAAGTTTGAAATCCCCCAGTAAAACTGGTTTTCAGGAAAAATCAGCATTGCCATTGCACAAGAAGAGGGTTTCTGAACCCTGGGAAATTCAGGTGTTCCACTAAATGAGGAAAATCACTTGTGTTAGGCCAGCTTGATGGTGATGCTGATATTAAACCTTTTCTCTGGGCAGGTGAAGACCCCCTCGCTGATGATCAGAATGAACGAGACATTAACTCAGTGGCTGGAGTCTTGAAGCTGTATTTCCGAGGACTGGAAAACCCCCTCTTTCCTAAGGAAAGGTTTCAAGATTTGATATCTACTATAAGTAAGTGCATGTGACAGCTCTTTGTGGAGAACTGGGTGGGACAACAGAAGCACCCGAGGGTGCAGAGAGGGGTTTCTGCTGTGAGGAGGGTGGCAGTGGGCAGTGGGAGTTGTTAGGAAAGGACCTGAGGAGTTTGCACTGGCAGCACTGCAGGCAGCGGGAGGGGAAATTACTTCTCTGGAGGGAACAAAGGAGGCAAAATGAGCTTGAAGGTTCAGGGGTGGTGGAAGTGCTGCCCATTTTGGCTGCAGGTTACAGGAGAGGTGTTGGGGTCTCAGCTGTAGGGGCAGCAGTGGGGGAACATCTGCTCAAGGCCTTCTCTCAGCTTCACTGCCCGTGGTGCTTTCACCCCTTCTGAATGTGCATGTTCATAACTGCTGGGATCTGGAGATGCTGAGGGAGACAGGTGATACCTGGAGGGCACTGGCACAGGGATGGGCTTGTTCTGGAGCAGAAGAATGTGTTCTGATCTCTCAAGAACAGTTGTTTTATGTAGTAGCTTTAGGAAATTCACCGTTGCTGT
Organism: Pycnonotus jocosus; assembly: GCA_013400435.1. Lineage (NCBI taxonomy): Eukaryota > Metazoa > Chordata > Aves > Passeriformes > Pycnonotidae > Pycnonotus > Pycnonotus jocosus. The sequence goes on along the minus strand of VWYP01034545.1, from coordinate 83,818 downwards.
TCAGTTTTGATGTGTAAGGCAGCACAGCACATATGTGAGACAGACAAAAGGAGTTGGTTCTGCACCAGTTCCATGCCCTGGACAGGGATTTGCAGTTTAGGGGTTGCAGAGCTGGAAGCCTGAGGGCACAGCCTGGGAGAAGGGGATGGGTCCCCTCAGGTGCCAGAATGTGCTTGGTAACGTGGCTACCTTGTGCTTGCAGATAGGCCTGTGTTTGACACCATCCCTAATTAATTTGCACAATTTATTAAGCTTTTGGGATTTTTTTTACAAACATCATCTGTTAATTTTCTGGGTGTTACTCTCTTATCTCTCTTCCTTTTTTTCCCATTTTAACAAGAATCTTCCTTTTCCTCATCTTTCTCTTCCTGCTGCTCTTGCAACCTTTTGCTTAGGGACAGATTTTAAATAAATTAAAATGTTAAAAATCTGACCTGAAGTGCAGCTGACTGTGCCACACAAGCACACATAAACACAGGCTGCACACTTGGTGTCCCAGCCTGAGCAGGATGAAGAACTTTTCCTTTTGCTCTTGGAGGGCTGGGGGTTTATGTGGAAGCTCCTCAAAGGCACAAAGGCAGTAGACAGGTCAAAAGACACTTTGCAGAGTCCACATGGGACTGTTCTTGTGTGTGCAGTGGTGAAGGGTACCCTCTTAATTCCTGAGTTATGCCCAGTCAAAACATTTTGCCCAGTGAGAAAGGCAAGTGCTTTGAGAGTTTGTTTCTCTGGGTGTCAGAACAGATATCTGTTGTCATAGGGTTTTATCCAGTTTATATTTAGTTGGGGTTTTTTTAACAAATATCCTCTTATGTAAAACCAAACTAAAGAAGTTGAGAACCCAGCAGGCAATAATGGGATAAATCAAATGGGAAAATTCCCCATGTGAAATACTATAAAGCTATCCATCTTGGTGTTGATTTTGCTCAGAATTTTGATTAAATGGCAGCCTCACTACACGTTGTCAGTGAATTTTATTGTGATTAGCAAATGGCACAGTTTGAGCCAGAACAAGCACTTCTGTGTGATCTGCCTGCTCCAGAAAAGCTCTGGTGCTTGTCCTCTGCTTCTGGTGAAGCAGCAGCTACAGGATCAACTCTACAGAATACAGGGATAGCTCAGGGCAGGACAGCCCTGAGTCACCCCCCTGCCCTGGAGCAGGTGTCTGATGGCAGCTCCGGGCTCTGCACCCCTGTGGAGAGCAGGGAATCTCAAAGTATTGACTCAGCACTGCTTCAGCTAACCTATTTCCTAGGAATTTCTAATGCCTATTCAGAGCAGTAGGAGACAGGAGTGGAAGGGCTCAGAAGGATTCAAAGCATAACACAGAAGGGTAACCTGAATAAAACCTCATTTAGAAATCTGCCCTAGAAAACCAAGCAGTGCTCTGTTTTCCGTGCCACGTTGACTCAGGCTTTTGAGGAACAGAGGAGTTGTTGAGGAATGACATGAATAATGCATAAACATTTCTTTTAAAAATAAATGCACAGAAATGTCTTTATTTGCTGTTTGTACCGCATCTGAACATAGGAATTCCCCTCTGGAGGAGCAGTGTCCCCGTACTCCTCCTGCACCTTAGTACCAAACTCATGGATAACCTCTGGAGACAGGGTTTTGTTTTCCTCACTTACTGGGCCACTAGATCTGGAGCAAGTCCCTCTGGTGCTGAGCTGTCTGGTCCTGAAAAAGTTTTTAAGGATGTGCTTTCTATCCATGTGTTCCAGAAATTGAGAACCCTGCAGAGAGAGTGCACCAGATCCAGCAGATCATTGTCACTCTGCCTCGGGCTGTCATCGTGGTCATGAGATACCTCTTTGCTTTCCTTAACCAGTGAGTCTGTTTTCCTGCTTCTCCAAGTTCCTCCTTGCTGTTCCTTTTGCCAGGGTTTCCCTGTCTTTGCTGCATGAGCCCTTTCTGGTGCTGCCATGGGGAGCTGTTCTTTGGTTGTTTGTTCCCCAGCCCTGCTGGTGGCAGTGTGCCTGGGGCAGGGGACAGCTCGGTGACACGGGGGCTTTGTGGGAGGGGAAGGGCAGCTCCCTCACACGTGTGCTTGCAGCCTGTCACAGTACAGCGACGAGAACATGATGGATCCCTACAACCTGGCCATCTGCTTCGGGCCCACGCTGATGCACATTCCCGACGGGCAGGACCCGGTGTCCTGCCAGGCCCACGTCAACGAGGTCATCAAAACCATCATCATCCACCACGAGGGCATCTTCCCCAGCCACAGGGAGCTGGAAGGGCCTGTCTACGAGAAGTGCATGACTGGAGGGGAGGAGTACTGGTGAGCTCTCTGCAGGGTTCCTGGGTACAAACACCTTCAGCAGGCACACTGAGACATTTGAGTTAATCTGACCAGTCAGAACAGGCAGTTTCACTGGGTATTTCATTTTCTTGTGCTGACTCAGTATTATAAACCTCTGTAAAAAACTTCTTCCAGTGCCAATACTATTATTGATGAAGATTTTCTGAGCTGCAGATCCATAGAAGCATGTTCAGCAAAACTGAATTTTAAGTGAATTCTATCCAAATTCCTCCTAGGCTGGAAATTTTGGGTAAAGACCCATAGTTCCATCATAATTTGCTGATTGGATGAAATCCCTTGGCCCAAGGTTTACTCAAACCTTCCAGCTCCCTTTTTTGCTGGAATTCTAACCCAACATTCAGGTCTGGGTTTAACAAACCAGGATCAATAACACACTTGAACTGATTTTCTGCAAGTTTCATACATTATAGAGACCTCACTGTGCCTGATCCTAGTCACCTGCCACTGTTGTTCCTGGTGCAGCAGAGGAGCTAAAGCTCACTATGAGTTAGGGAATGGGACATTTAACTTGGTGTCACTTTGTGTTAGTTTTGCCAAACTCTGCTAAAGACTCAGGAGCCAACAGAACGTGACATTCTGGGGCTGGGGATCATGGTGTGAGTGTCTGCTGTTCTAAGAGCAAGTTTGGGGATCTGCTGTGATTTGAAATCATAGAACCAGAGAATCACAAATCGCAGCATTTAAATTGAGAAGGACCTCCAAGACTGAGTCCAACCTTTGACTAAGCACCATCTTGTCACCTAGACACATCCAGCTGTTTCTTGTACACCTCCAGAGATGGGGACTCCAGCACCTACCTGGGCAGCACTAGGTGTGCTGGGTGCTCTGGGAGCAGTGCCATTTGCTGTGTGACAGAGATGGGGACTCCAGCACCTCCCTGGGCAGCACTAGGTGTGCTGGGTGCTCTGGGAGCAGTGTCATTTGCTGTGTGACAGCCTGCTGTGTTCCCCTGCAGTGACAGCCCACACAGTGAGCCAGGCACCATCGATGAAGTGGACCACGACAACGGGACGGAGCCGCACACCAGTGACGATGGTGAGCAGGACATGGGCAGGGGCTGGGTGTGTGTCAGCAGAGCTGTGCATGCAGGAGAGCAGCAAGCACTGCAAGATAGAGGCTGCAGGGGCTGGCAGGGCTGGGCTGGAGCAGGAGGCAGCGCTGTGCTTCCCGTGTGCCAGCAGCACCAGCTGCCTTGGGGGAATTTGGGAAATGCCGCTGGCACTGCTGTGGGGCAGGGAACCGTGGCAGGGCTCGCTGTGTTGGAAGGGCCCTGGGGAGCTGAGCACCTTCTGCTTCCAACAGCTGCTGCTGCCCTGGCTGTGTCCTGCCTCAGCAGAGCGCAGCTGCCCTGTGAGGCTGTGGGGAGGAGGAAGGGCTCACCTGGCAAGCAGGGCACAGGAGGAGGAACAGCACAGGGAAGGGCATGAGGGGCCAGGCAGCTCCAGGCACAGAGAAAGGCACAGGGAAGGGCACATGGTGGGGCTGAGCAGCTCCAGGCACAGAGAAAGGCACAGGGAAGGGCACGTGGTGGGGCTGAGCAGCTCCAGGCACAGGGAAGGGCACGTGAGGCCAGGTGGCTCCGGGCACAGGGAAGGGCACATGGTGGGGCTGAGCAGCTCCAGGCCTGCTCTCAGCTCCAGGCAGGAGCCAACAGGCCTGGCAATGGGAGGCAAGGGAGCTGCTGTGCAGCCAATTTCACACTTGTGTGGCCACGTTAATGGCTCCGGTTGGGGTTTCTGAGTGATTAACTGTGGTGCCAAGTGCAGAGCAGAGGAGTGGCTGTATTCTGTGGATTTACATATTCCCTCTCCCCCTTGGCCTGCGTACACTCCCTGCTGGCAGCCCAGCGTTGTGTCAGGGCTGTGGGAGCCCTCCTGGCTCTGTCTCCTCCAGAGCACTCTGTATTGATCCCCCTGCGGTGTTCCCAGACACTCTGCCCTCCTGTAGGAGTTGCTTAAAGTGGGGAAGATGAATCTGCTGCAGTGGCCTGGCCTGTCCCAAGTGAAGTTCTGCCTCAGCCCTCGTGTATTTTGGGCCCTGAGCTCCCAGTTTGTGAGTCATGGGTGTTTGGTAGAACTCACATTAGGAGAAGTGGGGAAGCAGTGAGGCAGAGTGCTGCAGATGGCAGGGGGCAGAGCAGCTGCCTGGCTGGAGCTGGTGTCATTATTTCCATGGGGATCCCCAAAGGGACATTAGTTGCTCATCAATAATTCAGGCCAAACTGTCTCCAGGATAAGGAATGGAAAGTAAGTGGGGTTAGTTCACAGCATCTGACACGGCTTGACAAAATCTCAGGCTGGAGGATAATGGGGTTCTGTAACCAAAGGCAGAAAAGGGGAGTATGGGTGAGGATGCCATATGCACAGAGGGGGATTGCTGCTGCTCCCCATCTGTTTTGGAGCTGTTTGGAATTGTTGGGTAGTATGTGAGTCTGAGAGAGGTCCCAGAAAGCCTGGAACAACAATGAGGATTGATCAGTGTGAAAACAAGCAGGCTTGTGCTCAGTGTGATGCTCTGGGCAGTGCTGCTCTGGTGAGATGGCTCTCTGGGCTTCATCTCCCTTGTGTGCCTGAGCTGAGCTGCTCTCTCGCTGTGCCTCTCTCTCCTGTGCAGAGGTGGAGCAGATTGAGGCCATAGCCAAGTTTGACTACATTGGACGGTCTCCACGGGAGCTCTCCTTCAAGAAAGGAGCCTCACTGCTGCTGTACCATCGGGCATCAGAAGACTGGTGGGAAGGGAGGCACAACGGGGTGGACGGGCTCATTCCCCACCAGTACATCGTGGTGCAAGACATGTGAGTAAAGTGAGGGTTGTTAACATCATAAACTTGCACAAGGTCCACTTCAGTCACCTAAAATAATCAATCAGTTTTACTGAGGTTTAATGCCTTTGGTGAGAAATCTGGGCCTGTTTACTTCTCCCTCTCCATGTATTGGCTCCGTTTGTTTCTCATTTGGGCTGATAAAGACCTGTACTAAACGCTGCACCTCAGTGTGCCTGGAGCCTGTGTCTCACTGACTCCCCAGTGTGGTGTGACCCAGGCTTACCACTGGCCTTGTCCCTGTGAGCATTGACCTGGATTGTTTGGTGCTCACCTGGCCTGTGGGCAGATCCCAGGTCCCTTTGCAGGTGCTGCTTCTCTTACAAGTACTGCATCTGGAGTCATCACAGTGGCAGCCACATCACAGGGATGAGGAGGCAGATGTGCACTATTTCCAGGCTCTCCGTGAAGTGGTGGCCTTGGTCCAGCTCACTGTTAACAAATTGTGGAGCTGCTGAAGGGATGATGTTCAGATTGGTGTGGCTGCCCCAGGGCACAGCCCTGTCACTGCTGTGCTCTCCTTTCCCTAGGGATGATGCCTTCTCTGACAGCCTCAGCCAGAAGGCAGACAGCGAGGCGAGCAGCGGGCCACTGCTGGATGATAAAGCCTCCTCCAAGAATGACATCCAGTCACCTACAGATCATATCATGGACTATGGCTTTGGGGGAGTGATGGGCAGGTAACTCACATTCCTGTGACTGTGGAGGTGGTTGCTGTCACAGGTTTGGACATTTGGGGTGTGGGGTAGGGCAGGATGGGAGGGAAAGCTCTAGTAAGCACTGCAGGATAATATGAGGTTGGAGGAGATTTCATGTGCACTGCTAATAGGGATTTAACATTTACAGAGGATACAGTGGGGCCCTGAGCACCCTGGGATAGTGGAAGGGGGTTGAAACAAGATGACCTTTGAGGTCTCTTTCAACCCAAACTACCCCTGTGATTTGATGCTGTCCCTTTCTTGGCACTAGCTGAAATATTTGTCTTCCTCTTGCTTGAGTCTCCTGAAGCTGGGAGGCTGGGGTTTGGTCTGAGGTGAGCTCAGGGTGAGTGATTGCCTTGCAGCCTGCAGAGGCTGACCTGCTGCCGTGCTGGGTTCTTTGCAGAGTGAGATTGAGGTCTGATGGAGCAGCCATCCCCCGGCGCCGCAGCGGGGGGGACACCCACAGCCCGCCCCGAGGGATGGGCCCTGGCATAGACACCCCTCCCCGGGCAGCAGCCTGCCCCAGCAGCCCCCACAAGATCCCCCTCAACAGGGGCAGGCTGGAGAGCCCCGAGAAGCGCAGGATGGCGACGTTCGGCAGCGCGGGCAGCATCAACTTCCCAGACAGGAAGGCCCTGGCTGACAGCCACCCCCTGAGATCCACCTGTGGATCCACCCGCCACAGCAGCCTTGGAGACCAGAAATCCCTGGAAGCAGAAGCTCTTGCTGAGGTAAGAGGGCTGGGAAGGGACCAAGAGGCTGAAGGAGAACTCACTGGGCAGTGCCTGGAGCCCCTTCACCCCAGACACTGTTACAGTGCTGCTGTCACACCCAGCTGTGTTGGGTTGTTCTTGTTCGGATGCTCACCCAGCTGATGTAAATTTTCACCTTGAAGCCTGTGGAGCTGCTGGGCTTGGGAGTCCTGAGGCATCTCTGGGAGAATATTTTCACTCATTGTCTTAGGAGCTTGATAGAATGAATTGAAACTAACTTGATAATTACTTCCTTTCAGCCCTTCCCAACCTTTGAACATTGCCTGAGGAGCATTTTGTGTTGTAGATGGTGTAAAATTGTGTTGTGTAGGTGTTGTAAAATTAAGGACTTGTTTACACCAGGACAGCATTAACTAAAGTGACTTTTCAAACAGTTGACTCTGGTGCCTTAAATTGCTTCTCCAATGGTCTTGCTGAGTCAGTGGCCTTAATTGAGTTAAGGTGGATTTAAGCAAAGGCAAACCAGGGTGTCTCTGTTTGTGCAGGAGACCCCAGCACTGTAGCCATAAGCAGTAGCTGGTTCCCTCTGCATGGGCACTTCTGCCTGAACTGGGCTCACCTTCTGGGGGATCCCTGTGGACAGACTGTGGAGCCTGGACCTGGGTGGGCAGTGAGGGGCTGGAGCCAGTCTCTCCTTGGCTGCCTCAGGCCTTGTTACTGTCTCTTGTAAATCCATGGTGAGCTGCTGTTGTGCCACTCACTCCATAAATATCCCTATGTGTGTCCCTACCATGTGCCATTCTCCTGTGGGCACAGGGACAGCAGAGGCCCCATACATCCCATGGGGGCTGCAGGGCCTCTTTTGTGAGGAAAAGCCAGCCTTGGGCTGTGTGGGCAGGCTGGTGTTCACCCCATCACTCCTGGTGCTCAGGGTTCACACCCTTGGGAGCTGGTGACCAAGCTCCTGCTGACCTGAGGAACACAGGGCACCTTTGTGCAGCCAGTTTGGGCTTCACACCTTCTCCCCAGGCTGCTGTTTTCCCTGGGAGCTCTTAGATCAGACACCCCCTCTGCAGGCCAGGATAGTGGGGTGGGGTGCAGGAGAGCAGGTGGTGCTGCGTGCGGCACAGTGCTGACGTTCCTTGACGTTCACAGGACATCGAGAAGACGATGAGCACGGCGCTGAACGAGCTGCGGGAGCTGGNCCGGGGCGCAGCTGCGGCCGCCGCCCATGCGGCCGGTGCGGCCCGTGGTGCAGCACCGCTCCAGCAGCAGCAGCAGCTCGGGCGTGGGCAGCCCCGCCGTCACCCCCACCGAGAAGCTCTTCCCCAGCAGCTCGGCAGATAAATCGGGCACCATGTAGGCCGGGGCACGGGGACCGCTCCTGGAGGGAGCCTGGCTGGGTGGGCAGGGGCTCGGAGCCCTGCTGGGGAGCCTCTGTGAGAGGAAACACGTGTGGGGCTGGGGTCTGGTGCTGTACATACGTGTGTGTGTGTGTATGTACATAGTGTGCACACACCCCATCCATGCAGAAACACTTCCCGAGCTTGCAGTCCTACGGCAGGAGGAGGCGGCAGGTCTACGTGTTGGCACCGGAGAACATTCTCAGTTTAGAAGTATATATTAGAAACAAAGTGTACAGAATTCAGTGACTTTTTAAAACAGTAGATTTACCTCAGAAACTGGCTCTGAAATGTCCTCTCTTGAGACAATGGGTTTGTCTGGGTTTCCAAGGCTGTCTGTGTGCACATGGAAGCCCGTGCTGCAGCAGCTGTGCGTCAAGCAATACAAGGCCATCCTGGAATTTATTTCCTGNCACAGTGCTGACGTTCCTTGACGTTCACAGGACATCGAGAAGACGATGAGCACGGCGCTGAACGAGCTGCGGGAGCTGGAGAGGCAGAACACGGCCAAGCAGGCGCCCGATGTGGTCCTGGACACGCTGGAGCCCATGAAGAACCCCGCCATGGGCGCCGCCAACTCGGAGCCGGCCAGCCCCCTGCACACCATCCTGATCCGGGACCCCGAGGCGGCCATGCGGCGCAGCAGCAGCTCCACCTCCGAGATGATGACCACCTTCAAGCCGGCGCTGTCGGCCCGNGCTCCTGGAGGGAGCCTCGCTGGGTGGGCAGGGGCTCGGAGCCCTGCTGGGGAGCCTCTGTGAGAGGAAACACGTGTGGGGCTGGGGTCTGGTGCTGTACATACGTGTGTGTGTGTGTATGTACATAGTGTGCACACACCCCATCCATGCAGAAACACTTCCCGAGCTTGCAGTCCTACGGCAGGAGGAGGCGGCAGGTCTACGTGTTGGCACCGGAGAACATTCTCAGTTTAGAAGTATATATTAGAAACAAAGTGTACAGAATTCAGTGACTTTTTAAAACAGTAGATTTACCTCAGAAACTGGCTCTGAAATGTCCTCTCTTGAGACAATGGGTTTGTCTGGGTTTCCAAGGCTGTCTGTGTGCACATGGAAGCCCGTGCTGCAGCAGCTGTGCGTCAAGCAATACAAGGCCATCCTGGAATTTATTTCCTGTACCTCTTGACATTGAAAAAAAAGAAAGGATGGGAATACAGTGGGGTCTGTTCACTGCTGGGCTGTGGAGAAGAGCTGGAAATCCATACATGACCATGTGTGTCCAGCCAGCTGGAGTCTTTCCAGTCCTGAATCCTGAGATGTCTTCATGTGCCCGTGATGCCCTGGCAGCAGGGACAAAGCAAGGTGTGTGCCATGAATGGGAATGGAGTGAAGCCAGTGTCACAAGTGGGACAGAGAGGTGTGTCCATCACCTTGTGCAGGAGGAGGACGCTGCACCGGGACCGTGGAATGCTGCTTCTCTGCAAGTGTTCATAGTGAACAAGGACGAGTGACCAAACCTGTGGTAAAGCATGGAGTGACTTACAGAGTTTGGAGATTCTTCATCTCCCTCTCCCCTTTCTTTTCCTTTTTTTTTTTAAATCAAAACCCAACCTGATGGTCTCTCGAGAGTCAGGCCTGAGCAGCAAGGAGGAGTCTCGGGTCGGAGTGGTTGTCCTGCATGAGAAGCATGAGCCGTGTTTGACCATCAGATGCAAAACTGATCTGATGGGTGATACTTTGCACTTTCTGTACTGTACCACATAATACAACTGTTTGAGTTTATGCAAAGGAATCTACATTTTGTTTTACCCAGAGAAAAAATATGCAGAAGGCTGGAGATTGCATGGTCCTGTCTGATAATCCAGACTCCTCTGTAAGCACTGAATCCAAGATGCTCTGTGCTTCTCCTGCAGCTTTTCCTTGTACAGATTTCCATGCAATGCCCCATGGTTTGATTTGGCACTTCCCCATGGTCACGTGCTGATGTCTCCTAACATTCATCCTTCCTCCCTGCTATCTCTGATCCTGCTGCTCTGTGCCTGGGTGAAGATGCCTGCAAGCCCTCCTGACTCACCCAGGAGCCACCTACCCTGCCTGGGGCTTTGCTTTGTCTCCCCTTCATCTTCCTCATCTCTCCAGCACTGCTGCAGACCCGAGCTCTGTGGGAGAAGCAGCCTGAAGGCAGTGGGGGCACTGACCAGGGTGGCAGCACCCGTCAGTCCTGCGGTGGCTTGTGTGTTGGCTGGGGAGCTCACACAGACTGCCTGTGCATTCACACCTGTACCTCTGTAGCTCCATGCTTGTACTTTCACAGCTGCAGCCCCGTGTCTGCACCTCCACAGCAGCACCCCTGTGCACAGAGCTGACCTGGCAGGCCCTTGGGACCGGCTGGTGCCCGTCCCGTGCCCATCGCACGCGTCCCCTCACGCCCCGCTCTGCCAGCCCTGTAAATATTGCTGTACTTGCTTAACTGCTCGAAAGTAACTGTTAACCTGTAAACTGTACAAAAATAGGCTAAAATTAGATAAAGCCGATGCCACTCAACAAATCTTTGCACTTAGTAGGTAGCTCAATGTAAAAATAAACCCAGTAATAATAATAGTAATCCTGAAGGGAAGCGAAGCCGCCGGCACCCCTCGCAGAGCCCGTGGGGAGCAGCTCTGCCCATGTCCCTCCCTGTCACACTGGCAGGGCAGTGTGTGTGCTTGTCTGTGAACGTCCTTGGCGTTTGTGGTGATCACAATTGGTTCATGTTGGTGTTTCTTTCTCCATCATGCCCCTTTCCTGGTGCAGGCCCTGGCTGCTGCCCGGCCTGGAGCAGTGGCTGCAGATGTTCAGCCAGGCTGGGCTGGTCAGGGACCTGTGCTAGGGAGGGAAGGACCCATTTGGCACCAGTGCTGTGTATCTATTGCCAGTAATTAGTACTTTTGTTTCCATTTAGTTCCTGGAGAACGTTCACTTTACCAGTTTTCTGTTTTTTATATGCTTTCTGAGATGACTTGAGAGCAAACCCATCTTCATTAGGGGTTTTATTTCCTCCCTTCTTACTTTTGACCATATGGTACAAATTCCAATGTCTTTCTATTAAATTATTGCCTTTCATTTTCCTTTGTTTTGTTTTGTTGTGGGTTTTTAATACAATTGTTTTCTTATCTTTAAGTGCCTTTTTGAGCACCAAAACGAACGGTTGGAGTTCAGGCCTGGAGGCTGTGCACACATGGGTTCATCTGGGCAGTTGTGTTGTGCTGGGGGTGATTGCTTTTGAAGTCCTTCCATTTTTCTGTTTAATGAAAAGGGAACCAAGACTTTTTGTTGGAGAATAAACTCCCCCTTTGTAATATGGTATTCCAAGTGTAGTTTTAACTACTGTAAATTTAAGGGAAGAAATGTATTTTTCTGTAAGCAAACTTGGCACAAAATTGAACCACATACGTTGTAGGAGCATCATAACTGGAACTCGCTCGTGGTTTGTGAGTGACTGACTCCTATCCTGGGTACCTCCCTGAGGGCACAGACTGTGTGTGGGCTTCAGAGTTCACAGAGCTTCACTGTGACAACCCAGGGCCGAGCTGCTGCTGGAGCCAGAGGGGCTGAGCTGTGCCCCAGGCCTGCAGTGGGCGGCTGCTCAGGGCAGCACAGCCTTCTCTGCTGTGCAGAGCGAGTGTGAGTCTGGGCTTGGCTGCTGCAGCCCTGACTATGCAGCCCATCCTTCTCTGCCCTGGCCCTGCCCCAGCCCATCCATCCCACCCATGGCCCTGCCCTGTGCAGCCCATCCATCCCAGCCATGGCCCTGCCCTGCCCCAGCCCATCCATCCCAGCATGGCCCTGCCCTGTGCAACCCATCCATCCCAGCATGGCAGGGCCATGGCACCGAGGGGTGCCCGGTGGCCCCGAGGCCCTGCCCAGACCCTGAGCGTGGTCCTGGGGCAGCCATGGGCGCACTTTGTCCCTTAGGTTGAAGTCCCTGGGGGTGTTCTGTAGCCCAGGTGTGTTATTTAGGTAGCAGTGTTGTGGTTCTCCGGGGTGGCAGTAGATGTCCCCAGTGTGATTTGCTTTGCGTGGCTGGGCTCGAGGGCTGTGGGGACGGGGTTGGTAATGCCGGGAGGCCGTGGGACACCGCTGGCTGCTGCCTGCTGCACCGGCCCTCCTCCTCCTCCTCCTCTTCCTCCTCTGGTGTTGTCTCTGTAACGTATGGTGAGATGCTGTCAGCTAGAGTGTCTGAGTGGGTCCTCGTGTGTGCTGGTGATGCCATGTAGATGAAGCCACTGGTTGGGTGTGGACTCATCCTGTTGAATAAACTGCTTAACTTTTCTCAAAAATGTTGTCTGTGGTTTCAGAAGATTTGCTGCCTCTTGCCTGTGCTTCTTGCCCACACCCTCCTACACCCCACAGCATCCTGCCCTGCCCTGGGCAATACAGACACTGTCCCCTGCCCCTGCAGCCGGGCTCTGGGTGCTGGTGATGGCTGCTGAGGGGATGGAAAGCTCAGATTCTGAACAAACAGCCCCAGAGCCCTTTGCACCCAAGCTGTGAGGAGCTGCGCTGGACTCTGCAAGCTGGGTGATGTCTCTTCCCATTGTTTTTTTTTGGAAGGGGGGTTGTTTGTTTTTTTTTTTTTTTTTTCTGCTGGTTCGTGGCTTCACTTTCCTCCCATCCTGGAGCGAGGAGAGGCAGAGACCTCCTTGATTCCATCCCTCATCCATGCTGGAGGTGGGGCAGCTGGAGACACAGCTGGCGATGCTGGAGCAGGGTCTGTGTGGGCCATGGGCAGGGGCAGGACTGGGTAAGCGGCTGGTGGGGCTCGACCTGCATCACCCCGTATTACCGTATTACCCGTATTACCCCTCCTTAAGTATGGTTAATGGGCTCAGCCTCAGGGGAGGTGAGTATGGGGTGGGCTCTGGGCTGTGCTGGTCACCTCGAGAGCAGCTGGCAGCAGCAGGGTCCGGTTCTGACACGGTCCGGTACCCGCCGCGGGAGCATCCAGGCCCGGGAGGCTCCAGCAGGCCCGGGGGCAGCGGGTGCGGGTGGAGGAACGGGGCCCTGGAGGGTGCCAGCTGTGCGCGACACTTGTGAACCCTCTGCGGGGTGTGCGCCAGGCGTGCTCGGTGCCCCGCGATGTCCCCGCCATGTCCGCCCGCCGCCAGGAGGGGGCAGCAGCGCCCCGCGCCCGGCCAGGCCGAGCCATCCGCGCGGGGAGGGGGCACCGGGGGCACCGGATCCTTCCTTTCCCTTTTCCCTTTTTTCCCCCTTTTCCCTTTTTCTTTCCCTTCCCTCCCCTTTCCTTCCCTTTCCTCTCCTCTGGGAGAAGGTGCTGCACGGCCTGCCTCTGACTGATTGAACTGAAATTAATACCTGAACCATTTCTCTCCAGAGGGTCCAGTTGCCCGGGTGAGGTGTAATAATCATTAACTCTAAGTGTGAACAATAAGTTGAATGTATTTATTAATTTCTATGGGCCGAATGGAGCATTTGCATTTAAATTACCTTTCCACACTGCTGCGCTCTGACACGTGCGTTGATTTCCTTGTAAAGTTAAAAATACCTTTTAACCGGTGAGTGTGTGTCAGCAGGTCCTGGCCTGGAGCTGTCACTCGGCGCTGTGCTGGCACTGCGGGGATGCTGCTGCACGCACAGGGCAGAGGCCAGGCTGGTGTCACCGACCTGGCCCAGACTGAGCTGTCACCAGGCTCCTCCATCCCCATCCCGCTTCACTGGGGTGAGGGCAGGGAATTTGGGCAAATGAAAAACTGCTTAAAGGCAAACACAGGGGTGGACAGAGAGGGCTGGGTGGCAGCTGCTGTCACAGCTGGCCCTGCTCTCCACTGGTGAGGAGAAATAGCACAGCACTTGCTGCTGGCTCCGGGAGTGCTGCCGGGGCTGGAGCAGGGCAGGGCTGGGGCAGGGCAGTGTTGGAGTGTGGCAGTGTTGGAGTGTGGCAGTGCCAGCCCTGCCTCTGCCTCACCACACTGGAACAGTGTAAAACAGCCCTCATTCCACACTGGAACCCTCCGGGGTGATGAGAGGAACTCTCAGCTTCCTCCAGCCATCTCTGGGGTGGTTGACTGCCAGGGAATGGTCTGAGGGTGCCTTGCCTTTAGCTTGGATTGGTCCAGCAGTTCGATATGGATGGATCCAAGAGCCACCCACTCTGTGTGCTCCAAGGGGCACCTGAGGGCACTCTGGCACCTGTCACACCCATAGCTAATGAATTAAAAAATGTCACAGAAATGAAATGTAAAGGAAGTGATGCAGAACTTAGTGATTAGTGCTTTGAACCTGGACTCAAAGTGAAGCAAGTGCTCTCAGTCCTGCTGACTGAATCAAATAATCCAAATTACTAATACATTTTAATTTTTTTTTTCACGTGCAAAGACATTAGAGTGCTTTTAGCAAATGAGGTAAAGCTTTTCCATCCGTGTTTAAAACTGAAACAGAGCGGTGTGCTGTGGGTGCCCAGAGGCTGCAGTGAGCTCATGGCAGGGGCTGTGCAGGGCTGCCCATCAGCTCAGCCCCGGGGCAGGGCAGCAGCAGCAACGCCAGCCCCAGGCACGTGGCAGAGATTCTCCTGTGTGGGTGTGTGTGTTTGGAGACATTCCCTGCGAGCATTTGTCTGATTTCCTGGGGAGAGGAGAAAGGACTTGCCAGAGGAGCCTGATTCTTGAAACTGGCAAAGTGTTTCCAGATGTCATCACCCTGGCCCTGCCCAGCCACAGCTCATCAGGGAGGGACAGTGCTGGCACCAGCCAGTGCTGCTGTGTTTTGGTGCATTCTGAGCTTGGTTTCAATTTGAGTATTTTTCTTTGAATGTTTTTCTCCCTGCTCCAGCACAAGCCAGAGCAATGTCCCCATCTCCCTGGAGTGGAGCCCTTCCCTTGGCTGACCAGTGCCCACCTGGTGGGTGTCTGGAGCATTCCTGGTGCCCCCAGCTGTCCCCACCTCTGGGCTCCAGCAGGGCCTGGAGCAGCCAGGGCTGAGTGAGCCCACTCCCGTGGGGAGGTGGTGCTGATCCCCTGCCTCAGCTGGCTGCAGAATGAAAATAAGAGCATTTACCCAACTTTTAATAACTTTTTAATTTCTCCTTAATATACACCTACAGCCTCACTATACAAACACTGGGAAGGACACTTGAGCAGGCCTGAGAGACTGCAGCATTATCCATCTTCTGTAAACACTGTGGAGCCCTTGGAAACCTTTTTATGATCACAGCCCAGCTGGAAAAGAGTGCCACATTCCTGTTGCCCTTTGGGATCACTTCCCTTGCTTGTGGGGTGGGGACAGCAGCTGTTGAAGCATTTTGGTTGAAGTGTTTCATGAGATAAAAGTGAACTTGCTGGATTATAAATATCTTGTGCATCAGATCAGCAGAAGCATTGCAGGTAAAGCAGCCCTGCTCTGTTCCACAGAGATGCCTCTTCCCTCCCCAGGAATATTCCAGAGCGTTGAGCTTGGAGGCCTTGATGCTGCAGAATCAGTGGAGGTTTGTGTGTTGGAAATGAAGCTTTGGCTCCGCAGCAAAGCTTATCCCAGACGTTTAAATCTAATAACAGCCCCTGACAGCATCCAAAGGCCAGGCACCCTCTGACAGCTCCTAATTCCACCCCAGCCCCACGAGACTCATCTCTGGACATGCAAATGTGTCCGGTTCCATCTAACGAAGATAAATTTCTTAATTAAGATACGCAGCTGCCTGGGGCACTCTGAGATTTTGATGAGACTCAGCTGGGAGCTGGTGCAGATCCTTTGGCTGCTGTCCCAGGGAGCTGGTCTGGTGAGATGGGACTGGCTGGGGTTCTGCAGCCTGGCCAGAGCCCTGTGCTCCCTGTGACTCACCAGGAAAGGGCTGTCACCAGCGCTGGTCACCAGCCCAAACCTTCCTATCCAGCTCAGAGCTAATGAGCTCCTTTCTCTCCTTGATGAACCTCAGCTGATAAGAGATAACTGTCCTTGGCAGCATCACCCACCCCCTACCTGCTGCTGCTGAGCACTAATGAAACTGGTGTTGGTTTTCTGTCTCTAAACTGTTGTTGCATCCATTTTTCTCAGCCTCTTCAAGACAGCATTTATAAAAATAATATATTTAGCAATGACTGGGCAAGTGCTGAAGCTGGCAAAGCTGTACCACAGAGCATGGAGCTTATGAGGTTATGGCAATGGCTGAAGATGAGGAGACTCTCAACAAGGCTCTAGGGTGAGATATAGCCTTTTTCTTAAAGGAAAGAAAGAAAAAAAATTAAGTCTTTCGTAAGTCAAAACATCTGCTAGTGCATGACTAATGCCTTCCCTCCTCCCTGGTGTGGCAACTGCAGTCCATGGGAATGATATAAATGATTGTTTCCTGTAAGAAGTTCTACATTGTTCATAGGGCTTTTGGGGACAAGCCCTGTGTGCAGCCACCCCTTCCCTTGTGCTGTTTGCTCGTGGCTTTGGATGCAGCTGCTCCTGGCCCTGCTGCACTGCTGCCATGAGCTGACAGCAGCACATCCAAACACATCCCCAGGCTGGATTTATTCCTGCCCAAGTCAGCTCAACTGGACAATTACCTGTGTCTAAAGCTGAGGCTGGTGCTGTACAGTGCTGAATTAGCTGAGTGCTGGGCTGGGGGTGTGCCCAGTATGGCAGCCTCTGGTGACACTGTGTGCCCTCCAGGCCAGCCTGCCTGACCCTGGGGTGCTGGTGACCCCGGGGTGCTGGTGACCCCGGGGTGCTGGTGACCCCGGGGTGCTGGTGACCCTGGGGTGCTGGTGACCCTGGAGTGCTGGTGACCCTGGGGTGCTGGTGCCTGCCCCAGGACAGGGCTGATGGCAGCAAGGGCAGTGACAGCCCAGGGTCTGCATCCCTTTGCTCTGTGAATGTGTTGGTGAGGGCTGGTGTGTCTGAGGGGAATGCAAGGAAATGTTTTACAGACCCAACAGCCAAAGTGGCCCCCAAATGTGGTTTTATTCCTGCAGAGCTTCCCCATTCTGGCAGTGATACTCTGCAGCATCTTTATAACTTTGCTCCCTTGTTTGCCTCTTGATTCCAATTTACACCTTGTGTGGATCCGGTTCCCCCTGCCCATCCCAAGGCTCCCACCTCCCCATGTCCAGCAGGACTCCTGTGGCTGCCAGTCTGCCCAGTGCCACCCAGCAGGGAATGGGGCTAATTCACTCCTGTGCTGAATTTCTATTGATGTCTTGGATTTTGGTCTTGTTTTCCTGCCTGGATCTCTCAGCTCTGGGCACTCTGGGTCTGTGTCTCTGGTCAGGGCAGGGGGAGCTGCTGGGTCCAGCAGAGGTGAGCTCTCCTGGCAGGTGGATGGATGCAGGGTGTCTCTCAGCTTCCAGGCCATGCTCTGGGTTCCTGCTTCCCATGGTCTGGACATGAACTGCTGCCAGAATTACTAATGGGCTTCTGCTTTTAGCCTGAGTGCTGCAGGCTGCTGCTCCAAGGTGGAAACCATGGAGTCAATTAAGTAATTACCTGGTGTTTCAGCTGCCAACACTGGAGAGGTTTTGTTTCTCACCACTGGCGTCAATCCCAGCACACATCTCCCACACCCAGACCCGTCAGCAGTGGTTTGTGCACCACTGGGGCAGGCTGCTGTGCCAAGGATGGGCTGGAGCTGCTCTTCCTGCAGGTGTTCTGGTGACAAATGGCTCCTCCTCCCTCTGTTTAATCTCATTCTGGCACATAAATCCAGGCTTAGCCTTAAGCTGAGGAGAAGCTTTTGAAATTGCCTCTTCATAGTTCTCTTGTTCTGTTTTACCCTTGCTTGGCAGAGCGAGCCCACCAGTGTGGGAGGGAGGGAGCAGCAGTGTGAGGCTTGGATGCTGGCTGGGGTTAAACCATGACAATGTGGGATCCTTTTGTTCCAAAAGTCTCAACATTAGACTAAATTTAGTCCTGTAGAAATCAATAAATGGTTGCCAGCTTTAACACAAGGGCAGAGCAAGGTCAATGTTAAATATTTCTGAACAATTTTGCCCGTGGTTTCAGGTTCTTCTCCTTTCCAGTTGGGAATGACATGATGAGAAACTTTCCACTGCTTTAAATATTAAGGAATCTCTGAAAATTCTTAGAAACAATTAACTCAAAATTTTCTCTGGTTTGGGGTTTGATATTTTCTTTTTAAGTACAGTATGTTCTTCTGCTGATTTTTCATCCAATCTACTGGTTTTGGCCTTCTGCCAACAACAATGCTGGTGTCCAGAGGCTTGTTTTGTGGTGCATTGTCCATCTATGTACACACGAGGCAGACCTTGGTGCAGTGTGAGGTTTTAGTTTCAAGATCCACGTACTGAAGGCAGCTGAGG
Source organism: Pycnonotus jocosus (assembly GCA_013400435.1). Classification (NCBI taxonomy): domain Eukaryota; kingdom Metazoa; phylum Chordata; class Aves; order Passeriformes; family Pycnonotidae; genus Pycnonotus; species Pycnonotus jocosus. Next base: position 65,602 of record VWYP01034545.1, on the reverse strand, counting down.
ATGAACTGTTTGTCTGTTGGGCCATGGAGCAAAACAACAGTTCTGCATGGGACACTGAGCACCAGGGGGGAAAAATGCTCTTTACATTATTAAGTTGTGCACAACCAGATGGGAATTATATAAAATTCCACTTAAATGTTTTGTTTCAACAACACAAGTGAAAGTAAGTAGCTTTTGGAGATTTGCTTTGTGTCAGGCTGCTCCACCTCCTACTAAGCTTTTCCATACATTTCTCTGGTAACAGAACGGGGCAACAAGTTTATGAAAATGCAGTTGAGACCTCCTGGTATTTTAATTTAAATGAGTATTTCAGAGGCTTGGAAGGAGGAGACATGTTTTGTGCATAATAACAAGTTGTCACTTGGTCGTTCAGCAAGATAAAGCAGTTTATTTCTGCTGCACCGAAGCCCAGAGCGCCAATAAAACAGCAGGAAGTGTTCCTCCAGAGGAGGAGAGCTGTCCTCACTCGGCAGGGCTCCCAGGGATGTGCTCAGGCAGGCTCTAGCTCCAGCACTGTGCTGGCCAAGCTCTCGGGCAGTGCAGCAGGGCTGCAGGGCTGCCAGGAGCCTGGAGGGGACTCTGCCATGCTGGGACAGCCCAGAGCAATCCAAGGGGAAAGTGCTCACCCAGCACCCAGCTGTGCACCTCAACCTGAAGGGATCATCCTGCCATGCTGGGACAGCCCAGAGCAATCCAAGGGGAAAGTGCTCACCCAGCACTGGGCTAAAGGGATCATCCTGCCATGCTGGGACAGCCACAGCTCTGCATCCAATGGGAAAGTGCTCACCCAGCTGTGCACTTCAGCCTGAAGGAATTATCCTGCCACACAATCTAAGCAGGTAGATGCTCTCCAGCTTCTGCAGTGTGCAGGATTCAGGTGAAAGCACAGATTTTCCAGGGTTCTTTTATATGGTGCTTTTACCGTGGAAATAGTTTAAATTGTGTTTGTGTGGATGGTGCTTGACTGTAAATTCACTGCCCTTTGCTCTTCGTTAGTCCACTTAAACAAAAAACACATGTATTGCTACAGAAACGAACCCATGAACCCTCTGTGCCCATTCCTGGGTGAGTTAATTCCCATCCAATAAGCCCCTGTCAGAAATGTGTGAACCAAGTTCTGCCATGTGCATGAGGGAACGAAGAGAACAGAAAATTGCAGGAGTGTGATACATTAGTTAGGTTACAGCTCACACAGAAAGCAAAAATGGATTTCTTAAGGTGAAAAGAGCAGGCACTTAAGCAGCAATGACACTATTCTGTAAATTCCAGCACTCTTGGCAAGGGGCAGGCAGTAATCACATCCATTCAAATATATAAATTCAGAGACTCACAGTGCCCAAGGCCAGCAGAAACCATTGTGATGGTTTCTTCTGACCTTCTCCATCACGGGGTCATGGAGTACCTTTTATACAGATATATAGGAGTGTTACTGAGTGTCAGCTGAGGGAGCTGGGCTCGATTCAAAAGCAGACTAGCTCAGATCAGGAGCAAGAGCATACAAATTTCACTGCTATAAAAAACTCACAGGAAAAATCAGGCACAAGTGCACACAGTTTTCAGGTAGCAGCACATTTGAGTCACCAGCAGCTGCGAGAGTGAAGGGTTTAAAACACACCTGTGAAATGAAGCAAGCAGAGGGGGGTAGTGCTGTTCTGTAGAGTATTATAAAAATGGTTAAATACGGTTCATGTGTGTGTGTAAAAACCTCTGCTACAGCAAGTTAAATCAACAGGAATGTTGTAACAGTGTGAAGTGTGCCAGGGGAGTGGGGTCACTCCCTGTCAGCGAGCCCTGAGTGTGACAGGCAGCCCCTGCACCCAGGGCTGGGTCTGTACCTGCAGTCTGCTCCGCAATTTTATCCCACCTGACCTGGGCAATGTGTTTCCCCCAAACTCCGTGGCAATTATTGAACCTCCCGAGAGCCCCGGGGAGCACTCAGCTCTGATCCCTCAGGACCTGCTGTTTTTGTGGGTTTCAGCTATCAGGCTGTGTGTTTCTAGCCCGGGTTTTGCTGTCCCCTCTCAGTAATGCAGAGGCAGACCCGGCCATGCCCGGGGCAGAGGTGATGTGATGCTGCCCATTGCCATGGCAACCCGCCAGCGCTGCGGGAAGGAGGCTCCCATGGCAAAGGGCAGACACGCACCTGGGCCGAGCGCAGGTAACTGCAGACACAGGGAGGGATGCGGGTCAGTGTATTCCACATCTCACCGACACGGCTCACATGGGTTTCACACTAACATCATCTGGAAGACGCAGATGAGGACACCCATGTCCATCCTGTGGGATCACTCAGACACATTTCGTTTGGCACCTCTGTAAAGCAGCGGTGGCAGCGGCTGTAAATGCGCAGAGAGCAGAGACGGGCGCGGCCCTGCGCTGCCCCGCGGGGGAAGCCGTGTGCTGCTGGGCTCGGCGCTGTGGATGTGCATCCACGGGATTCTGTGACTGCCCGAGCAGCTCTTTACTCAGAGTCATGAGAAAGTGAACACGGAACGTTTCGCAGCTGTGACACAGCTCCGCTCTCTGAGAAGCCAGCGGGGCGTGCGGGTGGACGGGTCCCTGCTCCAGCAGGGCTCGGCCGGGAGGGAGCAGCGAACACCGGGGAACACCGCGGTTACCGCACACGGGGAACGAGCGGCGGGGCCCCAGCCCGCTCCCCGAGCTCCTCCAGCAGTTCCTGGTTCCCCATTCTCGGCAATTCCCCGCTCCTTGTTCCCGCCAGTTCCTGATTCGCCATCTCCGCTCCCCCGGCAGTTCCCGGTTCGCTATCCCGGTTCATTATCCTCGCTCCCGGCAGTTCCTGGTTCGCTATCCCGGATCATTATCCCCTCTCCCGGCAGTTCCCGGTTCTCTATTCC
>VWYP01034545.1:31579-62051 GCA_013400435.1 Pycnonotus jocosus | reverse complement strand
CTGCCGGTGCCCCCGCCCGGCCCGGCTCGGCTCGGCTCGGCTCACCCCGCTCTCGTTGCAGGCCGTGGATGACTTGCTGCGCTGTGGGATTTGCTTCGACTACTTCAGCATCGCCGTGATCATCCCGCAGTGCTCGCACAGCTGTGAGTGCCGCGGCGGGAGGGCTGCCAGGGCATCCCTGCCCTGCCTCGTGTGTGAATTTCCCGAGTGTGAGCTGTGGGGAAAGGCCGGGCGAGCTGGGAGTGTTCGGCCTGTCCATGAGAAGGTTCTGGAGCCCGCAGGAAAAATGGAGAGAAACTATTTACGAGGGGCTGGAGTACCAGCACAAGGGGGAATGGCTTCTCACTGACAGAGAACAGGGTTAGATTAGAGATTCAGAAGAAACTGTTTCCTGTGAGGGTGGTGATGCCCTGGCACAGGTTGCCCAGAGAAGCTGTGGCTGCCCCATCCTTGGAAATGTCCTAGGCCAGGTTGTGCAGGGATTGGAGTATCCTGGGACAGTGGAAGGTGTCCCTGCCCGTGGCAGGGGTGGCACTGGATGGGCTTTAAGGTCCCTTCCCACTAAACCATCCTAGGGTTCTGTGAGTCTCTTTGCGATTGAGGCTGGGAGGAGCTTTGCAAGGTGGAAGCAGCCAGAACCTTCCCTTGTGCAGTTCTGCTGTAATACAAACATGTGGCATCTGGCATTCTTTATTTAAATATCTTTCTTAACATCTTGAGGGTGGTGCAAATGCAAAGCTATATGTGGAGAGCGTTAAAAGCTCAAATTTTCCGTGCTACCCTGTGCGCCCTTGGGCGATGTCTGCTGGAACCTGGCCCCGAGCGATTTGCTGAAGCCAGATTAGGAGGGAAGTACCTTGCCTTTTCTCATGTTAAGATAAATGCTTGTAATTGTTTGGTTCAGAAAGTGTGGCACTTCCTTCCGTGAAGGTAAACACTGTAGTTTGGCAATGAAGTGTAGTTTAGCTTGGCAAAGCTGTCACCATTGAAAGCAGTGTGGGGAGCCACAAAGCTGGACATTCTCTGCAGCCGCTGGTGGTACAGCCTGCCTGGGGCACCGTGCAGTCATTGCACGAGCAGCAGGCATTGCACACAGGGCCTGGCCCAGGGGAAGGTGCTGGGCTGTCACATGCTGGTGGCCTGCATCTGCCACTTCATTCATATTCATACAGTTAAAGGTTGTTTCTTTTCTTTATGGGTTTCTCACCCTGTGTCAATTCTTATTATAGTGTAGTAAATTTTGAGCATTTAGATGGATTTGTAGTTTTAAGTGTTAATTGGTGCATTAGACCAGGTTGGATTGGGCTTGGAGCAGCCTGGTCTAGTGGAAGGTGTCCCTGCCCATGGCAGGGGGTGGGATGAAATGAGCTTTAAGGTCCTTCCCAACTCAAACCCTTCTGGGGTTGATTAGTGCTTCTGCTGCTTTTCAGATGCATTCCCAGAGGGTCTGTGGAACACAAATCTCTCACGAGCTGCTGCTGAGTCTGTTCAGTGCTAAGACTCTGACTCTTGGTGATCTAGTGAGGGAATGTCTTTTCCTGGGGAATGATGAGACTTTTAAAATCCTTAAGTGGCTGTGAAAGCTCGTAGATAAATTGACAAAGTGTAACAAACACAGAAATTTCCTGTGACAATATGAAGCTTATGGCGTGTTTCAGCACCGAGTCTGTTGAGGCATCCTGTGATGATGAGATGACATTAAGCTGTCGCTCAGCATTTCAGTGCTGTCTCCCCTCCTTTTTAGCCTCCTCTTTCGACAACAAGTTGGTATTGTTTTGGAAAGGGGCAGAAGAGCCTGGGGAAAAGGGGATTGTGAGTTTGTCTGGGGCTGTGCAGGAAAATGAAAACGATCAACATTAGTCATGTCAAAAACCCAGCATGGTGAGGGAGTGAGCAGTGCAACACTGCTCTATAGTGGTGGTGCCTGATGAAGGATTTCTGGCACTGGGAAACAAACATCAGCTTTAGACAGAGGAGCTGATATTCGATGTTGAAACATTTTTGCAAAAAATACGGCTTCTTTTGCAACAATGATAATCTCAATTCCATGTAAAAATTGGAATTTTCAATATTTGTGTATTGTGCATTTGTAGTATTTGTGTATTGTGGAATAGCTTGCATGTATTTTACAATAAGGAAATACGCAAGGAAGGATGTGGAACTGCATTTGGAACAATGTTCAAAATTCTGTATTTCCTTTTTCCAGATTGTTCCCTTTGTATCCGCAAGTTTTTGTCCTACAAAACACAGTGTCCAACCTGCTGTGTGGTGAGTGTGGTTTTGGTTTGGTTTTCCCCCCTCAGTTTATTTTTTATCTTTTGGCAAATCTCAGGAGCTTTTCCCTTTGGACTAAGTCAAACAATCAGTTCTGATTGCATGTGCAAAGTGTGGTGCTCTTGCATCTGGAATTCTGTTCCAGAGGTGCTCCTCTGTCAGTGCAGGCAGAAGGGATGGAGCGTCAGCCCTGGGGTTTGGCTCAGGGATGTGGGTACAATCTGTCACAAAACATTTAACATTAATTTGTTAAAATACTCCATCATTTAAACCAGCAGTGCTGAAACATAAGCACTTTATTTTCTGTGTGTCAGTGGCCCCATTTAATCTCAAAATAAAAAATAATAAAATAAAAGCTTTGTTAAAAAGAAGAGCAGAGAGAGTTGCAGTGAGGTAAAAAACAGGTCTTGTTTAAAAAGAATGAAATGAATGCACAAAGGCATCTCATAACTGATCTTTTCATTCCATAATGAGAAGATTAACATTTCCCTTCATCAGTTTTCACACTTTGTTGCTTAAGGTTCTTACCACCTACAGAAGATTTTTGGTTTGGGTTTCAAAATTGTCAGATATGTGCTGCAATAAACAATTGCTGGAGCCTGGCACACTGGGCTTTGTTGCTTTAGTTTTATGCTTTGTTTTTGCCCTTAATATCCCAGACTTCAGTTCTCAGACAGTTATTTTCATATGAGATATTTTTGGGGAAGAAGTGTTTACCCTTTAAGTATTTTAATTTCTGTAGCACTTTAGTGGTGGTTGAGGCATCGAGCCAAGAAGTGAGTTATTGATCACTTGAACATTTTCTGGGCACTTGCTGTTTTCACTGTGTTTGAATGTTTGTTTGTTCAGGGTTTTTGTTATTGTTTTTGTTTCTTTCTTCTTCTTTTTTTTTTTTTTTTAATAGGCAGTCTCAGAATCTGACCTGAAAAACAATCGGATTTTAGATGATCTAGTGAAGAGCTTTAATTCTGCAAGGTATTTATGTAGTTCTATGGCTACTCTCTCTGGTTTATCAGCTTGAAAGGTGTGACTGTGTGTGACCAGGCTCAGAGCCCTGGAGAGGAGCAGTGGGAGAACTGAGCGAAAAAAATTTGTGATGTCACAGAAGCATTGTCAAAGATGAATGTTTACACTTTGGAAAAATCCTGCAGTGTTCTGGCTGAGGGATGCTGTCCACTCAAGTGATGTGGAGGTTTTACAGGTTTATTTTGGTTCTGCTTCTGGTTAGCTGCTCTGGAAGTTACAACCTCTCCCAGTGTGTAGGGAGTCATCAGACACTTCACGATTCTCTGGGAAAAATAATGATGGTAGAGATTTTCTTCAAGATCCTTCCTGTGTGTGCAGGGGAGATTCTGAAGGGAAGGATTTTGTCCAGTGGTAATGGTCACCTTCCAAGAGCATTCTTTTGGTGAAGGCATTGGCTAGGAAAAATATAGGTATTGAAAGACTAGAAATGTGAGTTTTCTTGAGTGAGGAAAGTAATGCAATGATACGCTTTCAGCTCAATTTCTTGGCTACTGTTTGTTTTTAATTCTTTTTTCAGCTTCATATCCCTTTAAAATACAGGAACAACAGCATAAATGTGACTTAGTAGATTCTCACAACAGTAGATACATGAAGCTCCTTGTGTTATCTGTTTTCTTTTGATGAGAAGCTACTCAGTGATTTGCTGGGAATTCTATGGTGTTCCTGTCTCTATAGGAGACAAATGCACTTTGATAATTTTCTCTGAAATTAACTTGGAGCTGGAAGTCAATGAGACTCTTGGCTTTGTATGTGACAAGAAGCATAGTTCAGCTGATGACTTTGTTTCATGAGAGAATTTTTCTCTGATGAAGATCATAGAATGTAGATAGATTTAATCTTCTATATGACCACTACTAGATTTAGTTGATTTATCTGAGTAATTTAAATCCTGCAGTTCCATTGTTTCAGCTTGAATTCTGATGCTTCCTAGTGATAAATGGATTACTATTTTTTTGTTAATGCCTAATTTTGTAGAGAACAAGTAGTGCTGACTTGGATCCATTATGATATTGAATCTTAAATGTTAATTTTTTTGGACTGCTTTAATGGATCACTATAAATCTTACCAGTGAGAGTAATTCAATAACCTTTCCTTTTGTGACTTGGAGTTCAGTCAATTTCCCACATGAAGTTGGATCAGGAGGGCTGTGGAGCCCGGGTGGAGGGAGGCAGTGCAAGGCTCTGGGTGGGAAAGGCTCCCTGCTGACTGCTTTAATGGGACAGACTGCTCAGGGGAGTGCAGGCCGTGGTCAGCGGGGTGTCTGGGCCATGGTCAGCATGGTGTCCGGGCAATGGTCAGCATGGTGTCTGGGCAATGGTCAGTGGGGATGTCCAGGCCATGGTCAGCAGGGTGTCCAGGCCTTGGTCAGCATGGTGTGCTGTCAAACAAGTTTTCAAGTCCTCAGCACCATGCAGTGTGCTAGCTGTGTGTTTTCTGGATGTTTCTAGACAGCAGCTGGTGCAGTTGGTGTTGGATGCTCCCTCGAGTCCATCCCCTCTGGCCCGTGGCCAGCATCCAGCTGCTGAGAGCCACAGAAGTCCTGCTTCTCAGCCAGATTCTAAAGGAGTGCCAGGGATTGACAGCTTCTTGAGAAAGGACAAACTCTGCACCTCCACGAAGGCAGCTGTCCAGGCATGCATTGGTCAGAAGGTTTTCAAAACTGAGGAACACCACGACCTTGACAGCACTTCTGCAGAGGTTGGTGGTAAAGACGACAAAGGGGGATTACAAGAGATTCCTGGGTGCACTGAAAGTCGTGAAAAGCCTTCTACATCTGTGGTAAAAGGAGACAAGAAAGGTGAGGAGTTTAATTTCTGGTTGTGTCCTGCTCTCTCCCCCACGTGTGGCTGGCTGTATGTGTTAGAGGACCCTCAGTGTGTGGCACTCACCCTGTTTCTCCACGTGGTTCTGATCTGTGTGGCACATTCAGCTCCTTCCCTTTGACTGGCCCATGCTCCCTTCACGTCACTGCTCGTGTGGGACAGCTCTGCTCCAAGCATGTTCTTCACCAGAAAGCCTCAGCTGCTGCCAAGGAATGAAATGGAATTCAGCACTTACAGATTCCTTTGCTTTGAGTAACAGCACTAAAAAACAATAGTTGTGCAACAGTCTTAGTGAAAATGAAGTAATTTCTCTTCTCTTCCCCCGATGACTAGACTGACACTGGCATTTATTCTGCTCTTGTATCCTTGAGTAACCAGATGCAGGTTATTTTACAGTGTGTTTGTTATTTGAGGGATGAGCCTGAACTCAAAATGAGGATGGCAGCAGTTCTGATAATATTTCTGTTCACACGCTCTCTGCAAGAGTAATTTGCTTTATTCTTTTGTAATTCTAGGGAGTTAAGGTGAATTTACTTTGAAGCATGAAAATGCCCATTTATACTAATCAACCACAATAAAATGGCAGAATCCTCTTAGTTCTGATGTGCTGGCAGCCATCCTATTGACCCAGCTAAAAGCCTAAATGAAATCAGAACACCATGTAGGAGTATACCCCTGGTTCTTATTAGTTCAAATTTAGCTGTTCTTTTGTTTAACGATTTATTCATTTGGAACTCTGAAGTTCATATGTATTAGCTCCATGTATTCATTAGCTGGATGAATCCTGCTTAAAGAGGTACCACAGCCAGGAAAGGAACCATGAGAAACCTGTCATGGTTTTACAGATCAGACTGGCTTGTGCTGATAATTTAAAACTCACATGAAATTTTACTGCTTGTTTGTTTTTGAGCAATTAAAACTTCCACTTGCTTCCCATTTTATGATCTTTTTGAATCTATGAACACACATCACATGGAAATTGTTTCCACAAATGCAAAGTAGTTGGTCAGACAGGATTTGTGAAACACCTGCAGTGAGAGGGTTTAGTGTTCTTTGTTCCTGTTTTGAGAACTCAGATGTAACATCCAGTACAGTAACAGACAGCTCAGGGCTGGTGTGTTTTGTTACTGTCCCAACTGTTAGTTTCTCAGAGGAAAACATTGGCTCTTTGCTGTTATATCCACACCAGTGAATTCCTTCTCCCTTGCTTTCAGTGGAATGTCCTGTTTGTGAGGTTGCTATTCTAGAGCAATATATAAACAAACATCTGGATAGCTGCTTGACCAGAGAGGAGAAGAAGGACAGCCTTCGAAGGTAAGGAGCAACTCTGAGAGCTTCTGAAGGTGTGTGGCTGCTTTGGGCACTGCTGAACTCACAGTTGTTTGTTGCTGGGGTGTAATAGCAGTGGTTTGTGTTTGTTTCTGCCTTCCCTGCTGTGTAGAGCACTCTGAAATCACTGTGGGGATTGTCCCTCCTTGAGAAAGTGTGTGGATTGCCAGCTCAATTACTCTTTGGCTTTTAGTAGCAAGAAAACAGTGGGCAATGCTTTGAAAAATTCAGCACAAGGAGTTAGTCTGTGTGTTGTCACCTTTCTGCTCCGTGGCATTAAAATTCCCTTCAGATAACACCGATTCCCATTTTTCATTTGGTGAATGAATTGCTTCCTTCGGTTCAGGTGTGCCAAGAGACATTTTCTTCAATAGCTGTCAAGTTAAAGAATAAAAATTGCTCCTTTCTCTCCTCTCTGTGGGGCTGTTGAAGTTTCCTGAAGATCTGTATTTCCATAAGATTAATGCATTCCTTTGGCTGTGTGCCCCTGCCCCAGCATTGGTCATGGTCGCCACATTCACATCAGAAGTGGAGTTTCAGTTTGTTTTACTTACAGCAGAAATTTAGACTGCTGTTATTTCTGACTGAACAGACTGAAGAACTGGGAGGATTTGTACTTCAATGCTTGTTTTTCCAATTCCCCTGAACCTTGAATTAGAAAGCAATTTTATGTTAAAGCTCTTGTTTTGCCCAGTCATGCTTAGAGTGCAATCTGTAAGCTAAAGGACTTCCAAGATGGAAAAATGGTGAATGAATATTGAAATCTGATGTTACATTTAATTTCCATTTGGAGTGGTTTAGTGCTTTCTCTGTTCTTAATAAATGGACAAATAAGCCAGATCTGTCTTGGTGTCATGCCCGTGTCCCTAACAGGTTTTTAAGTTCTGCTTATTTAATCTCTAGACTGCTTAGGCCTTGAGCAGGTGCCACAGCAGACACTGTCCCTGGGGACTGGCAGTGCTGGGGCAGTGCCTGCCTTGTGGCACCGGTGTTTGGTAGCAGCACATCCCTGGTGCTTCTCTGAGGGGTGTGACCTGTGTTTATCCTCAAAGCTGGCTGTGTTAACAGCTGAGCAGTTTCAGCAGAGCTGCTAACTTAGCCCCTAGAGCTGCACAGGGGTAATTCCAACATGCACGTGTGTTTCCAGAGAACACTTTGTTTCTCAAGCACGGGGAAACACAGGCAACATTAGGATTTAGACCTGTTGTGAGCTGTTTTCCTGTGGCTGCTGCTGCAAAGCTGTCAGCACACTTTAGGTCATGCTGCTGGTGAGCTGGAATACACACCAAGCTTCTGTAGGACTTTCAAAAGATTTGATTTAATTATTCAGTGAGATATTTTATATTTCCCAAAAGAATGTGAAAAAAGTTTCCCTGAGGAGTGTATTGTGGTAATCCATCTTCTTTTTACCAGCCATGCTACAAGGCTGGATGAGAGTAAATGAATTATTGACAGTTTTTGTATAAGACTTTTTTTAACCTTGACACTTTCAATGTGGTAAGTCAAAAGTGCTGAATTGTTTTCAAATAAATCTCTCATTTTCACAGTGGAAAGCTGTTAACTACTCTTTAATCCAGACTAGTGCAGCTAAGCTTTATTTTGCTGCAGAAAGAAAAAATGTCTAATTAAATGCTGTTCCTCTGTGAATTACTGCACTTGCAGAAGATGTAGATGGGTTTTGGTCCCTTTGTTTTTCCTGGTTTGAGGGTATCTCACCAGGAGGTGTAGGGAAGCCTGAGGTAATTTGACAGGAGGAAATGTTGTGCTCATTTTAGGTGACAAGAGTTGTACTAGGATTTGAATTTTCTCTGGCAGTTTCCTGTAATTAAGATGTTTTCCCCAGCTGTGCCAGGAGTGTTGAGTCCTTCTGACAGAAAGCAGTGGAAAGCAGTAAATTTTGGCTTTAGATGTTATTCCTCTGAGAGCACTGTTTCTTACCTTTAGTGTCTCTCTCTGTATCACCAAACCACCCTTCTGTTAGCTGGGAACTGCTGCCTTCAGGTAAATGACTATTTTTCTCAAAGATATTTTTCCAGAAAGCTGAAAAATCTCCTAATTTAAGTTTTGGCTGGATCTTTTAATGCCTTTAATGTTTCTCCAGCATTCAAGTAAGTCATGGCCATTTCCCACTGGAGTGGAAAACACCAGTTTCTTTCACGTGTATGTTATCTTGAGTGGGCAAAGTAATTTAAAATTACTTAAGTAATTGTAATACTTTGATTTTCATAGGAGTATTAATTAAATAAATTCTCTTTTGTTTTCCTTTGGCAGTTCTGCTCACAAAAGGAAGCTGATGTCCAAAGTTGTTTATAACCTGCTGTCGGATCGAGATCTGAGGAAAAAGCTGAAGGAACATGGTCTGTCTACCTCTGGGACCCGCCAGCAGCTCATTAAGAGACACCAGGAGTTTGTGCACATGTACAATGCTCAGTGTGATTCCCTAAATCCCAAATCAGGTCAGTGAGAAGCTGCAGGGAGGTTGCTGCCATCACAAACCGTCAGGCTGCATTTCCCCTTCTGTTGCCTCTCGGGATGGGTGTAACTGGTTTGACTGGTGGGAGAACTGGAGCTGGAGGAATTTATCTCGTGTGAGTCAAGCTCAGTGCAAAATTCCTCATTAACCTGCTGGGGGTATTCGGGGTGAGCCTTCAGTTGGTGCTGGGCATGGAGTGGCACTGAGTCTCTGCCTTCGTCATGCAGAGGGAAGGAAGAGTTCTGGGGTGTGAGGTGTGCCCTCCAGCTGCTCTCCCCTAAATAATGCCAGCCTCTTCCTGTGTGCAGAACCTATGCACAAAGGGTGAATCATTAAACTCACACTTAAGATGCAGCCGTGCATTTTGGGTGGTAGCAGGGAGCCTGAAGTCACTGTGTAACACGAGTAGCTGAGCTTCTGAGGAAGCACAGGTGCCAGATGCCTGGACTGTGCTTAAACCAGTTTGGAACAGGTTTTATTCTTTCACAGCTTAATAAACTTTTGTTCTGCTTCACCGTATGGTGAAGTGTTTGTTTTAATAGCTGCCCACAGCTGTCTGGCAGTGCTGTGGAGATGATGAAATGCAGAAACAGATTTGTAGAAGTAAATGTCAGAGTAAACTGTGCAGGGTTCTGCATGGCCGTGGCTCTAGTTAAATGTTACAGTTATGTTGTTTATAGGCTTTGGTTGTGTCTGGCAATTGTTGAAGTCAGTTATAATTCCTCTGTGGGCTTTGCTCTTGAGCCTGCACATGGTTTGGTTGCCCTGGAAGGTGGTTTAGGGGACGAAGTAAGATACAATAACTGCATCGACTGTTTATCTTCCACTGCAACATGCAGTATAAAATGCAAAGTCTCTCTGAATGACAGCCTGTGTGCCACAAGCACTGTTGTGTGCAGGAGGGAGGTTTGGGAGGATTTGGAAAGACAGCATGTTTGCTTGGGATTGGAGCCTGAGCTTCCCCTCTTGGAGGCTAATGCTGTTTCTGTTTTAAATTCAGGGTAGTTTCAGTCTGTGCTGTTACAGCTTTTTATTACCCAGCTCCTGTTTCAGTGATCCCTTTCTTGTATTTCCAAACAGTTGCAGAGGTTGTTAAAGAGCTGGAGAAGAATGAGAAGATTCGGGTTCAGCTGGAGTGTAATAAACCTGGTGAAAATGTAAGTGACTGATCTTGGCTCTCACAGAGGGGTGGCCAGCAGAAACTGCAGAGTGGGCACTGAGTGTCTGCCTGTTGCTTTATTGTGGGAATTCCCAGTTTGTATATTAGAACTCACATTTAGCATCCTGCAGTGAACCTGATTTTCTCACACCACACATCTGTCCTGGGCGGTCCTGGGTGCACTGCCGAGCCTGATGCCCAACCTCTTTAAGTAGGAGCAATTTCTGACTGCAATAAAAATTGTTGAGTAACGTTCTCCTTGGCCATGCTGGAAGATTTTGACCCTCCATGGCAGTGTGGGGAATATTTTGCTTCCTAGAATTCTCTAGGATTTAGCGAGCAGATTCCATCTTTCTGTATCAGCAATAGTGGCTGTTCTTTTCCCATGACATTTGATACTTTGGTGACTTCTGAAGCCTGTTTGTTGCACAGTGTTAGGAAATACTTTATGGCCCACATGTGCTGGGTGTTCCATGGGCTGCCTTGGTCCTGGTGACTCGGTGGAAGCAGGGCAGGACACTGTGGATATGTTCTGTAAATGTGGATTACTGTGATGAGGTACTGAAAGCTGGGGAGGAGAAAAGCAAACAATTGCTTCTTCCAGTTTTCAGTCTCCAATTTCAAAGTCTGCAGCTTTATCATACTTTTATTTATGTTAAAAACATTTGTGTGATTTCTGTAGAGCTTGACCTTCACAAAGGACCAGACAGAGGAAGAAATTGATGAGATCCATGCTGAATATCGTAAGTGACATGCAAATTTCACCTAATTTTGCTTTTAAATTCACTTTTTTTTTTTTCCTTTGAGCTAAAATACACACACTGATTGCCTCCAAAGGCATCTCTATTTATGCACCTTGTTCTTTCTTAGTGTCCTGCTGTGTTTGCTGACATGACAACAGCTGAACAGGGTGTGGATGTGCAGCTGTGTGGTGTCACTGGGCAGCAGAACTGTCTCCTCTGCAGCAGAACTGCTCTGAGAGGCCTTCCTGAGCCCACAGGGGACTGGCCTTCCTGCTCCTGGCTTTATTTTCTTGGCCTCTTGTACACATTTAGAACAAAAATATATTAAATACTGTCTTAATTTTTCAAAGACAGTATTTGATTGAGTTTAGATTCCTAATAGGACATGGCTACAAAACTAATCACTTGGAGATCTCGATAGTCTCAAGCAGATTAACTGGAAATGGAAAACTTCAGAAAAAAATGAAAAAGGGGGAGAAAAAAAATTTAATGGGAAGATATGGTTTTAAAATTAATAAAAAAGACTGACCAAAGAGACAAATGGTAACTATCAGGTAATTATTTCTCATAAAATAATAAGGAAGAAATCATAAGCATGAAAAAAGAACTGTGTGTTAAAAGTCAAGAACCGTTTGAGATTAAAGAACTCTTATCAAATGCCATCATTTCACTGTAAAACAGATGGACTTTAAAAGGCTTTATTACACAATGAAGCATTTTTTTCCCTTTTATTTTACAGCATTTGCACCCGAGACCCTAATTCCCAGCTGAATGAATGAATGAATGAACTCTGGTGTAAATTATGGATAAAAATCCCCAAATGTGCTTTTGTTCTGTTTTTCCATATGAAGAAACACACTGGGGCTGTGAACAGCCTTGGGGAAAGGCAGGACAAACTGGGAGAAAATGCTTTTTTTTCTGCTTCTTTGCACTTTCCCAGGCTCTTGGCAATTTGCACATTGCACTGTTGGCATTTTTTTTTTCCCTGTTTATGAAATAGCAATTAATACTTTGCCTTGATGAACCTGAGGATGGGAGCTGGCTGGGAGCTCTGCCTGGCAATTACAGCCAGGGTCATTTCCTTCTGCTCCGCAGGACTTGGGGACATCCTCAGCCCACTCTGCTTTTGTTGTGGTCTCTATTTAAAGAGTTAAAAAATCTACAGGAAAGGAACTGCATCTGTGAAAAAAAATTATTTGGTTGCCTTTTCTGCTTATAAGTCTTTTAATTTGCCATTTTCTTTGGAAATCTGCTGCTTTGGCTTGTGTTTTAGATATTTGTTGTTCTGTCTGGGGCTGGTTTACATTGCTGCAGTTTGGTGGGATGTGCTTGGGGTGTTGTTTCAGCACCACAGTGATTTACAGCATGGCTGAGCAGTGCTTGTGTGCCAGGACATTTCTTTTCAAAAAGCTTTGTAGTTCTGCCATGAGCCAGAACAACAAAAGATAGTAATGCTGGAAAAACTGAAGCACCAAAGGAATTCTCTAATGAGACTGCAGCGACTCAGACACGACATCTGGGACAGAACTTGCCTTTTATTAACAGAACTTCTGGCCTTATGTGGTGTTTTCAGCTACTCAGGGAAGGGGAGTCGGTGTCAAATCTGTTTCCTTCTGTGGGGCAGAACTTGGTGTTGTTTTATCATAGAATGCATCAAAGAATTTCTTCACTGCAAGGGTGGTCAGCCATTGCAATGGGCTGCTCAGGGAGGTGACACAGTGCTTGACAGTCCTTTCTGAGTAGAAATTCTTGCTGATGTTCAGCCTGAGCCTCCCCTGGCCCAGTTGGAGGCTGTTTCCTCTCATCCTGTCCCTGTTCTCTGGGAGCAGAGCCCTGCCCCTCCTGTCAGTGGGTTCCCTCCCTGCCTGGCCAGGCTTGGGTGATCCCCAGCATCCTGCTGAGGGCACCAGGTATATTCCCAGCCTCTGAGTAAAGCATTTGAAGTACCAAGGTTAAACAATTCCATTGCTTTGGCTGAGCAGCAGAGGAGTGCTTAAAATGTACCAAGTGATTGAAAGTGCAGAGAGTATTTACATTATTAACTTACTTAAAGGATCTGAATCCCAGCAGTGTAATGGGCATGACACAGAGCATCAGGTGTTCATCTGTGCCAGTGCTCTGGACTGTGGGTAGCTCTAAGAAAGCACAGACACAGATTTGAATCATTAATAGAATGTGGAACATATCACAGTGCTGGGTTGGTTTTCATCTGCTGTAACAAAAATGCTTTAAATTCAGATTTTTGTGTCCGTTTCTGTGTCCTTTCAGTGTTTGTGCCATACCTTATTCCTGAGGGGGTGGTCAGTGATGCTCTGTTATCTTTCAGGAAACAGACACAAAAGTGAATTCAAGTTCTTGGTGGATCAAGTAAATAAACGGTGGAAGAAATTAGGTGAGAGGAAAGCAGAAAGTGCTCAAATCAAAGAGGAAGTCTCTGTCAAAGAGCTGCCAGCAGCCACAGGTCAGTGACTTTTAGTATAATCCCCTCTTGGACACACTTAAGAAGTGTGAGGTTCCCAAAGAAATGGTCTTTCATCTGTTGTTGTTCTTCTAGAACCTTTAAGATCCAACCAGCGTAAAGATCAGACAGACCCTAAAATGATTTACTGCTGTTGATTTTAGTGTGGAACATAAGCATGACCCATAATAAATATGTTAGTTTGATTTCTGTGTCTGGATGTGCTTTATCTGAGGCACATTCCAGCTGGTTGAGCAGGGGTGCCAGGTTCTGGTTCAGGTTTGCTGGAGGTGCTGAGGGTGCACATGACCCCTCTGGAAGGAAGGTGAAGGTGGGTGCTGCTGCCTTTCAGCCTTCCAGCATCCTTACTGTGAGAGGGGTTGGTAAATGGGAACTGCAGGAGTGTTTGTGGGGTTTGGATTCAGGAATTATCTGTCCTGAGACTGAGGCAATAAAATCCTTGGGTGTGTTTTAGGCTGCTCATGCAGGATGTTGCTGTGTTTTGTGTTTGTATCCTGGAGCACAGTGGGAAGTGGGAGTGCCTGGCTGCAGCCTCCAGCCTGTTCCTTCTCCTTCCTCCCCACAGCACCAACCATCACCCAGGTGTGTCCCAAGCTGCTCTCTGCAGGATCCTCTGTTCTCCTTTGGGTTCTGCTTCCTGGCTGCTTTGGCAGGGAACATCTGTCTTTGAATGTGGGATTTAGAAGAGCATTCCTCAGCCTAACAGAACTTGGGGATTTCTAATCTATTTAAGAGACTGAGTTTTGGCGAGAATCCCGCTGGCCAAAATGGGCTGTGCTGTTGTCTGTACACTCAGGAAAACATGGCAGTGTAGTTTGCCCCAGCTCTCACAAATCCCTGTGCTCTTAAGCTGTGGCTCTCTCCAGTGCTGGCTCTTCCAGCAGAGCTCTGAAGAATAAAAAGAAATTAAGAAAACAGGATAATAGTATGAATTTGTTTCCTGCAGACCCTGATGAGGTGCTTAATTTGTTCTGTGTGAAGAGTAAAAGTTAAGGAATCTCAATGATAAAATATTTTAAGATGTTCTTTTTCTACAGCAGAAGCAGAGGCAATGTGCTATTGGATAGCGGGGTCACAGCCTTGATTTCCAGCTCTAGAAGGGAGGGATGGGCTGCTGTGGATTTTGGGGTTTCTGTCTCCTGCGTGTGTTGCCCTGCAGGCTCTGAGAGGAGCTGAGGTAAAACCATAGAGCTTTTCCACAAGAGTGATCAGGTAGAAAATAACTTGGAGCAGATGAATCATCCTGCACCATGTTCAGAGTGTGGCAGCACCTCGTTTGGCTCTGGCAAACATGCACAATTTCACTTTGTTCCCTGAGCTTCCAATAATCCTTGGAATTTCGGTTTTGAGTTTTATACAAAACATCTGCGCTCGGATGACTGTTTGTAAACAACTGAAAAAGCAAAGAGGTGATTTACAGGGAAGGAACAGATGCCTGGAGCCTGTTTCCTCAGGGTTCCTTGTTAACAGCAATTGCCTTTTAATTAAACTGGGAATTACAGCATGGCAAAGGAAGAAGCCAGTAATGGCCTGATGGTAACAGCTGGAAGAGCCAAGGCTTTGTCTGCATTCCTTACCCACTTCCTTTGAGTTCTCATGGAAGTGGTGGAATTGTACAGAATTAAAACAGATCTTTGGTTAATTGGGGTTTTGTTGATTTGTTCATTTATTTTAATTTCCCCCTCCATCTCCCCCATTGCCCTTTCCTGTACTATTGGTTGATGTCATTTAACCTCACTCTGTTTTTGGTGACATTTTAATCATCTGTTCCTGATTTACATCATCTTGCTTTTCATCTTTAAGCTTAAAATATCTTTCCCAGTCTTTATAACTTTCCAGTTTCCCAGTCTTTATAACTTTGAAACATGGGGCTATGCTTTGCCTAAGGGGAAGTGCCATAAGGATTTGATATATATTGGTGCTAAATAATTTGATTTGATAAATATTAACTGTGCTGGGCTGCATTATTGCACAGGCCTTTGCTATTTTTACTCTGCTAATTTCAGAGTTGTGTTTCATTAGTTGGACAACCGAGTCACTGGGATCTGCTGGTTGTTTTCAGCAGACTAAAATATGCCCCTGATATTTAATTATGCCTGTTAGTGAGAGAGAAAGGGCAAGCTGAGCTGAATCCAAAGATTATGAAGCCCCTCCACACTCTAATTAAAGTTCTGCTTGGCCATTTCTGTCCAAACCATTGCTGGAGGGGCAGAAAAGTCGGAGTGGTTTGAGCAGGAGCATGGCTTGGCCCCTGAGATGGAGCCAGGACACGTCTGTGGCTGTCATCATCAGTTACCACTGAGATGGGTCTGGGGAGGCCTTAGTGTCCTGAGGAATTTTTTAGTTAAGTAACTCACTTGCAAATATTTGTGGGTATGACATAAAGGCAGTCTAGCTTTTCATACCAGGATTTTTAACCTAGATCTGTTTTCTCTTTGGAGGGGCAGAAGGTGTCTTTTCAGAGAACTGTTCATCTTTTCATTGAACAAAATGCTTGACACAAAACCAGCAGAATGGGTTTCAATTTTTTTCTGTTGTGTTGTCTAGAAATTATTTTTCCTGTTGAAATAGAAGTGTCAGTGCACTGACCTTGTCTTAGCTGCATAAGGAAGTAAATCACAACGGAAAATAAGCCTGTTAACTTGATCTGTAGAACTTAAAGCTCAAGCTGTCTGATCAGGGGCTGAGGGGAATGGGCAGCACAGGCAGCCAACAGTGCTCGTTAAGTGCTTGCTTGAAAATTCTTGAAATAAAGTTCCATCTTGTGAAGTGTGTAACACATCCTCACCCTTCATTTCTCTCCTTGTGTATGAAACTCAACAGTGAAGCATTTCTGGTTCTCAGGGAGTTGTTGGTTGGTTCCTTTTTTTAAATATACATGGAAAGAAATTCAACTTTTGAAACTGTCCAAGTTTTGGAAAACAAGTATGTGGGAATGAGATGTTGGTATTTAAATGTTTATAACTTATTTTTTTCTTAGAAATCTTATCTCTAGGCTGCAGAATCCTAAACAATAGTGTTTTGCGTTATCATTCTTTCTAATCTGTCTTTCCTCTTGGTAGAACCTGGGGAAGAGCATCACACAGCTGTTGTCCCTGGAAAAGCCCAAGCACTCCAATCAGAAATTCCTGATGGCCAGAGAAGTGAATCTCACTGCTTGAATGAATGGCAGAGATCAGCCTCTCCTGAACTCTCCCTGTCATCTGGCTCAAGCAGCAGGTTAGTGAGGGGTTCACTTCTGCCTGGTTTGTGCTGCCTGAGAGCTGACCTGGAGCAGCTGTGGCAGTAACCTGGGGCACTGCAGCATCCAGCAGCACAGGAGGGCTGCTGAGCTGAGCTGTGCTCACAGGTCCCTTCTGCACCGAGTTCCTGGGGTTCAGTGGCTGCAGGGATGGAGCTAAAATACCTGTAGAATTCTCTTCATAGTTTGTAATGCTACAAACAAGACAAGAGGGACCTTCCATCCTCACCAGCAGGTCCTGGTTGGGCCCTTGGAGGCCTGTGGGGTCCTGCTGTGCCCAAGGACCAGCTCTGGACTGTGCAGTTCCATCCAGGGCTGCAGCTCTTCCTCCTCTTCCTCGTAGCACGCTGCTCCTGCAGGGCTCTGTGTCCAGAGGGGCCCTGGAATAGGGCAGCACTGGCAGGGGCTGTAACCAGCAGGTGTAGTCATTCAAACTGCAGGAAAGAAGGACATATTTGATCACTGTGTGGTTACCATGGGGCTGGTATTTTGTTAATTGTAGTGAAATAAATCCAGCACAAGTCAAACAAAAGTGATTTAGATGTTGGTGGTTTTAGTAGTATTGTGGTATTGTATCAAATAATGGATTTCTGAGGCTTGTATTTTTCTGATAACGAGAGGGGATCCTTTGCCAAGAGTAAATGTTTTTCACATTGAAATGTCAAAACTGGAAATATATTTTTAATTCTAAATCTGCATGCTGTGTTCCTGTGAGGAGGGCACTTCTAAGTGGAGGGCTGTTGTTTTGATGAATTAAAACAAAACGAGGATGTTGAGCAGCATATAGAATAGAACAGAACAATGCAAGTCAGAGTTGAAATGTTTGTTCTGCAAAAAGATGGTGCAAAGAAATCAGTGATTCTTCTGTTTTCTCCTTCATAAGGTTTGTCCCTTTTCAGTCTCATGTCAATACGTGCTAAGGGAGTAGCTGGTCAAGATTAGAAGTTCATCCATTGTACACTAATCACTGATGAACTGATATTATTCAAAGGTCCATGCTAACACTGAGAAAATGAGAATTTTACTCCTGCTGGAGAAAAGAGCCAGGCCAGCCGTGGAGGTTGTAGCAGTGCCCCAAATGTGCTTGTGCTCTAGAGATTGATGATCCCACCAAGAGAGCAAACTGTGTGTTACAGATAAGCACCAGAACACAGCCATGGCTTTGAAAGGGTAATTTTTCAAAGCTCTGAAGTCACAGTTGCACAAGGCTTCCACAGGACTGCAGTGCTCCATATGAATAGTCCTGTGGTATTTTTTGACTTTCTGGGACTGAAGCCAAATTTTACGCAATGACTTAAACAATTGGACAATTAGGAAAGAAATTAGGAGGAACAATGATAAGCCAGTTAATGAGCTATGTAAAGGAACTATTCCATTATAAGTATTTTATACAATGGGGATAATGTGCAGTTTTTAAAGCAAATTATTTTTTCTTAAAACTGTGTTCAACATAAGTGTCAGTTCCTGCTGACTAGACTAAGAGTTGAACAGCAGACAAAACCCAACATTCAGAGTTGCTGAAACACAGTCAGAATTTTGAAATCCTGGTGGGAAAGTGCAGTATCCACTGCCTGTATAAATCCCTGTGCTGTTGGAATACCCAGAGTGTCTGCCAGGAGGGGTTCATGCCCAAGGAAGGGGCCTCATTTGCAATGTATGGGGCTTTTTGGCAGTGAGTTTAGGAGCCATTGATCAGGATCCAAGATCTGGATTTAGCAGTTCTCTTATCCTTGGATTTGTGTGCTTTACATAGTATGGGCTTTAGTTCATCAGCAGAAAGAAAGGTAGAAATAGGAGTGCACTGGTTGGCAGCAGCCCTCTGAGATGGGTGACGTGGTTTGGCAAAGCTGGCAGGATGGAGTGCTTGGAAATGCTGTGTGAGCTCTTCCTGGGCAGCTGTGTCAGTCTGGGTTTGAAGGCAGCGCTGCCCTGCTCCCTGGCCATCGCTGTCAGATGAGAGAACTGTATGAAAATGTGTTGATCAATGCAATAATTGCCTTTTTTAGTTCTTCAGGGCTTTTTTTACTTAATAAATCTTGCACTGCTTTGGCTCAGAGATGATGTATATCACAGTGTTAGACAGGAGTGTTTGATCTGTGAATTTTGGCCTCAAATATGAGTTCATTGTGAAAGGATGATGATACTTTTCTGCTATGCTGTTGATTCATACTTTTCTTCCCCAAACTTTGAGCTGTAACAAATGGCAGAGCTGTGAGGTGTGGTGGCCAGAGTCCTGGGGACATTGTTAGATGGGGTCAGCTGGTGGCCTCAGATGTGCATGGTGGAAGCTCTTACATATCAGTCCCTGGTCAGGAGCTGTGGGGTGTGGACATCTCTGAGCCCTGCAAACAGGAGTCGTGGTAGGGAGTGCCCTTGGTGCTTCAGCCACCACATCCCACTGCTGCCAGACTCCTGAGGGAAGCAGTTCAGGTAGATGCAGCAGATCTTTCCCTTTTCCCAGGGCACAGCCTCAAAGGTGTGTTCTTGGGCTGCAGAGAGGGCCCTGGAGAGCTAAGGAAGCCTGGGAAGAGTCAAGGGAAACAGCAAGACAGTGGAACCTGTGTAGGGTTTGGTACAGACAAGAGCCCTCCGTGGGGGCCTGGGCAAAGCCAAGGCTGGCAGACCTCTCCAGAGACAGGAGGATGAAGCCATGGGCACATGGTGTGAGGAGGAGGTTCTGGAAGGTCAGGGAAGATGATGTGCTGCACAGCTCACCTTGGGCATGACAGGGTGCCTGGGCTGCTCCAGCAGCGAGCTCATCCCGTTCCTTACAGGGGACAAAGTGCAGGCAGGATTGCAAGAGGGAGAGAGCTGCTTTCCCTCACTGCTGGGGTTGGCATTCACCTCCAAATGACACTGGGAAAACAAGATGGGCTGGAGATCATTGCTTGTGCCAGCATTGAGGGAAAACATGCCCAGAGCCTGGTCCATAACTCACAGCAGGGTGGATGGATGGATGGGAGGATGCTGGCTGCTCACAAGAGGCTGAAGAGGAACTTAATCTGCTTTAAAATAAACCAATTCAAAGAGCCCTTTGCTCCTCTCAGTTTTAGAACAAGACATGTCAGTCACACTTACATCAGCTTTTTTCTCTCTATTTTAGGGAGGTGTGTTTATCTTAAATGAAAAAGCAGGGGGTGGTGGAAGTCAAACCCAACTGATGGTCAGCAAAGGAAGAGCTGATTTTTGGTTGACTGTCTGTAAGGGCTCAGAGAAACCAGTCCTGCAGGAATATAGAGTTGGGGAATTGCCTGCATCACTGGAGCTGCATTTTTCCCAATGTGGAGGCATGAATAAGTGCAGGTCACCCTGCCACAGGATGCTGGCTGCATCTTGAGCAGTTCAGGTGAAGAACTTCAATTGTTTTGCTGTAAAAATTGACTCATCTGGAAATGATCTGTGAAATTGTGGGAGAGATTAGTGACCTTTAGTTAAGAAAAGGGCAGAAAACATGTTGTGGGAATTTGTCTTGAATTTGGAGTCTGCATAAAGTCTGAAGGGGTGTTTTGGTGTGCCTGGATGCAATGTAGGTAGATACCTCTGGGACATTGAAAAGGCAGAAAATGTTGGAGAAGTTAACAAAATAAAAATTCTAAATTCAGTGTTCTCTTTGGCTTCCGTGGGCTAAAATTTATAGAAAGAAACCCCTTTGGAATGAGGCAGCTGTTGCTCTTACTTAATTAATAATCTTCAGTTTAAGGGCTAATCATTGGATGCTAAGAAGAGGGAGGAGTTTTCTTCTGGGAAAGAAAAAGTTAATTTAAAATGCAAATTCAGTTGGTGGTCAAAGTTCCTTTTGTTTAGTTTACAGTGTTTTTTTTGATAATTGTTTTTCAACTGTGGCATATTAATGATTTTTTTTTTTTTTTTTTAATTTTCAAAGACTTTTGTCCCCTGGCATGTGTCAGAAAGGTGTATAATTACCTCAGCTGTAAATCCAGCCTTGCTCAGGCTTTGTAACTGGAATCAGTGTCTGGGAGGGCTGGGATGCAGGGAACTGCTTCAGTGAGTGGCTGGCATGGAGCAGTGGGATGCTGGAAGAGATCCTGAAACACAGGGCTGGAGCTCCAGCTGGAAGTTGAGAGCCCTGCTTTGTGCAGCTACTGCAGCTCCTCAGTCTCTCACTGCAATTAGGGCGTAGGAGTTAATTGGGTTCTCTGGGGACCGATGGCTGTGGCGTCAAGAGCCCATTCACAGCTCCATGTGTAGGCCAAAGGTGGAACTCGCTCCAGGACGTTTTGTACTTGGTTTTTAAGAAGTTTGGTAGGCCTAGGCCATGGATTCCACATGTGAATTCTGACCATGCATTACTGGTTTGAGCATTGGCCAGAGTTTTTCAGTTTTATTGTTTTGCGGTGACAAACGCAGCGGGTGATAAATGCTGCAGTTTTCTAGGCAGGGAAGTACATCATGTTCAGGCCTCAAACCTGTTCTTTTTCTATTTTAGGGGACTAAAAGCACACAAATAGCCCTGTGTCCTCCCCAGTTCTTTTTTAAAATGCAGCTGGAACATCAGAGTGAGGTTTGGAAATATGATGATAACTCATTCCCTGGGCATCCACTTGTGCACCAAAAATGAGCTTTTGATGGACTTATAATTCTGAGAGTAAAAACAATGTTGACTTTCAAAAGTCGCCCCATCCATTTTTGGTATCTTTTTCCTTTTTATCTGTATGACTGAAAGTGCATGTGTTGGAGGTTACTCTAACCTGGTGGTGTTTGTCCAGCCAGATTCCTGTTGGTGCTGTAGTTATCTCCACAGTAACAGCTGAGGACTCTCACTTCACAGGGGAGGCAAAATGGCAAAGGGTGAAAAAAATCCTGCTGTTTTACAGAAATTTTATGTCACATCGATTTATTTAAGAGAGACTTTAAAAAAACATAAGGTACACTTTAGCCCCCAAAACATCTTGCAGATCCTCTCCAGAGAAGCTTTCTGGTGCCTGGGAATACAGAGGTGGTGCAGTTACCACCTAACAGACATAAACATGCAATTGTCCTGTGTGTTAAATATTGGTAATGAGACCCCCGGGATAACTAAAAATGTAGTGAGACAGAGATAGGCGTTTCTGGGCTGTGCTGTAGGTTGATGTTACTTCTCATTGCTGTTGCTGCTGGAGGGGTTGGTCTCATCCAGGGGTTCAGCTGCCATTGCCGAGTGGAGCCCTGCATTGCTGAAGGTATTGCTGAAATAATTTTCATCCGTTTAATTTTCCCCTTCAGTACCAATTCGGACATTCTGGCAGATGTGGAAGGGTCTGAGACGTGTTCAGCATCCTCTGAAAGGTGAGTAGAATATCCAAGAGCTGGTCCTTGGGATGGGTTTAGGTCTGTAGTTTGCAGTTGGTGGAATCCTGGAGAAACAAATGCCTCAGAAAAGTCAGATTCTTGGAGAATCCCCACAGTTCTGGGAAGCACAGTTTGGTCAGTCAATGTGGATCCTTGAAAAATGATACCTGGGTCCTCCAAGAATCCAATGCCCAATTGAATATCTTTATTCTAATGGATATATAAGTTTATATTTTAATTTTAAAAAAACCAAACTGCTTTTTAATGGAAAATTAAATCTGATCTTGTATTACATTGGAGAATTCCATCGTTGACAGAGGTGTAGGTGGGGCTGACAAGTTGAGCATGCTGGAATTGAGCATCAATTTTTATTTACTTCTGTTTGAAATTAGAAGAGCCCTTCCTGGTTATCAAAATCTCAGTGTCTGCAAGTGTCTGAATGATGTTCCTGTTTCCCAAATGAAAACCTGTGTGAGGGGGCTGGGGCAGCTGGAGAGGGCCGTGTGTCTGTGAGGTCCCTGGGCTCGGTGCTCTGGGAATGTGTGTTCAGTCCCACCACCAAAATCCCAGCTGGATCTCACTGCTGGGAGCCACACGGACCTCCCTGGGTGTGGCTGAGGGTCCCAGGGGTGCAGGACACCCATTTCCATCGTGGTGCAGCTCTGGAACACAGCTTGTTCCTGCCAGTATCTTCAGTGTGTGTCTGGTGGTGGTCAGCAGAGGTGGACTGCAGCATCTCAGGGTTTTCATTTGTTATTTTCAGTTGTGAATCCCCAGTTTAAGATAAATGAATAGTCCTTGCAGGATTGATTCAACCTAGCAGATGGTATAAAACAGAGTGCACTTAAAAGGAATGTTTAATTAACAAAAGCTGTTGACAGATTAGTGGCATCTTTCATGTCAACACTATGTGGAATTTTAAGCTCCAAGGCTGAATGATGGAAATCAGCTGCTTCATTTACATACAGCTAGTTTAAGATTTTTTTTCTTTAAAATTGACTGTGACTAAAAATAAAACTGTTGAGTTTTCTGTGGAGAATACTTTGTCCATAAATGAGGAGAGTGCCTGGCAAGGCTGCAGGCCCCAAGCACTCCTTTGGGGGTAACACTGACCAGCTTCTTGTCCTGCTTCCAGGCTGCTGTGCCCCAAACTGCCTTTTCTGACAGAACATCCTTATGATTTTGTCACTGCCAGGGTTTGTCCTCAGCTATGGACAAGGAACTTGGGAAGTGGCTGCTGTTCCTTGGGTTCCAAACTGCTTTCTGGGGACAGGAGAGGCATTGTGATGATCCTGTTCCTGCAGGCTCAGGAGCTGTGGGATGATTAATGGTGCTGTCACCTTCTTCAAATGAGAAGACAGAGAAATACTTCTCTCCCCATCCTTGGAAGCATCCCAGGCCAGGTTGGACAGGATTGGGAGCAACCTGGGATAGTGGAAGGTGTCCCTGCCCATGGCAGGGGTGGAACGAGATGATCTTTAATGTCCCTTCTAACCCAAACCATGCCAGGATTCCCCATCACCTGTAACATGTACGTGTGCAGCGTCTGTGTGCTGCTCCCAGTGCTTCTGTCCAGGATCAGGGTGTGCTGTGTTTGGGGCCCTTGCACACCCCTTTTACCCCTCTCTTCTGCTTTTCCCAGCAGCGGCTCCGTGGCTCAGGCCGGGAGCAGGAGGAAGCTGCGGCTGCGAGTCTCCGATGGAGCCGTGCCCCGGGGCAAGAGGAAGAGGAGCTAGTGCTGCAGGAGGGCCCCAGCTGGGAAACACCTCCTGCCTCTTCCCCACTCCCACAGTGCCTGGGCACTGAGTAAAATGCTGATTTTCCACATCACTGCCATTCCAGCTGCCTTCATGACCAGCCTGGTGGGTTTGCCCACAGCCCTGTGGGCCATTGGTGCTTGAGGGTGGGCACAGGGTGCAGAGCCCTGCAGGGGCCTGACCTGGCTCCTGTGCCTGTGTTCCTTTGCAGCCCCTGTGTGCTGCCACTGCTCCTGCTTGAATCCTCTGGAAGCCTTTCCTGCCCTCCTGGAAGCAGCTGCAGGACGGTGTTTTGTTTGGGGGTGGGCAGGTACTGGTGCCCCAGTTCCCTGGCACAGCCAGGGAAGGGGGGACTGAGGAGTGCAGGGAGATTCTGTCCTACACTAACAGGCTTTTTTGTATATGTCTGTGTAAACTTACTCAGAATTATGTGTCGTTATTTCAGTTTGAAGTCCTGAAACTGGAAAGAAGTTGGAAGGTTGTTGGACATGCAGTATTCTAGCTTTCAAGTAAATAGTTACATTGAAAAGTCTGATCTTCCTTAGAAGGTGGGGGAATTTTAAGTTGTAATAAAGCATTGCAAAAAAATGAAGGAAATGTAAGAAACCTGAACATTAGGGAAGGCTTTGAAAAATAAAGCTTGTAAGCAAAATATGAAAAATACTTCCAGGTGCTTTTGCTGAGCCCTGAAGTTTTGGTCAGAGCCTGTCACTGGGAGCTTGGCAAAGAAGGCACAAAATCTGAGTAAGATTGAGAGTTGTTGTGTCTTGGCTTCAGACTATAGCTTGGATTCAGAAATAATCCTCCTCAAGCAATGGTTCCCAGGAATATTTGTGTTTGGAATAGGCTGAATTGTGACAGATACAAACTATCATAAGTGCATGAGGTGGAGAAATGCAGAGGCAAAGCAGGAATCTGCTTGTGTTGATTTGGTCGTTTTTTACTAAACCAAACCTTCTGAAAGACAATAATTCTGGATATCTGCTTTAGGGCTGCCTTTTTGTCACAGCAGCTCATATCAGGCATTGGAATTGGTTGCAGTTGGCCAGTGAATGGTAATATTGTAAACTAGTACCATAAAGGGCTTTCTCCAGGCACTTGCACAGCAGCTGCTGTGGCAAGGGAGGGCACTGGTGTGGGGACACTGTGGCTGCTGTGGCTGCAGGTACTGACATTTCCATTGGAAATGAGCTGAAGAGCCACACTGCCATGGGAACTGCAATTCCATGGGGCAGGAGAAGGGACATAGCAGCTGACACATTAAATACAGGTATGAATTAGACTGGCTTGCTGACAACCTGTCAAGATTAATTTTTTTTATATCACTTATTGTTGTCATCACCATTTAAAGTCCAAACTGGTGGCCTTTGTCTGAGGTGGAGCTTTTTCCCTGCTTTTGTGCAGAGCTGTGGGTGGTGCCATTTGTGAAGTTGACAGATGTGAGTGGGCTCAGACACAGTGGCCAAGGTGCAGGGAGAGGCTGCACAGAGCAGACACACTGGGCAGTGGGGAGGCTTAGGAAGAAATGTGGATTTGATGGTCTGATGCGTCATTCCCACCCTGATGGATTGGGTGCCTGGGTAAGATCCAGTCTCTCCTGCCACACCCAGAGCCAGCTCCAGCCCCAGGCGAGTGCCAGGGTGCTGCCAGGTCCAGCCTTTGCCAGGAGTGGCTGCTGATCCCCTGGGTGCCATAAATGCTGCTTGCTGCACATCTCACCAACTCAAGATTCACAGGAACTGCATAACATAAGGGAAAAAGCAACAGAGAAGGAAACACAGTGTCCTCCCCACAATGTCCTGTCCCCTGCTCCCCTGGGCAGCTGCTCCTCCGTCACCGAGTCAAGGGCCAAGCTGGGGACTTGGGAGCAGCCAGGTCATGGCCAGAGGAGCAGAGGCAGCGCTGACAGTGGTGAGGCACAGGGTCCTGCTGGGGCTGAGCATGGCCCCATTGAAGGGGAAAACCCCAGCACTGTGTTCTTGGGGTGAGTAATCATAAAGTTGTTGTGTCCTCCTGGCACTTTCTCACTGGGCTGATTTGGCACATCACCTGCTGGTTTGGCAGTGCAGGGCTGTGAGTCCCAGGGACCCTCCATCCCACCCTGCTGTGGGTCCAGCCTCTCTGCAGCAATTCCCAGAGGGGGTCTGAGGCAGATTCCCGATGACTGTGGGTCCATGGAGAATTGGGAGTAGGGCAGAAGCTCCCCAGGGGACCGATACTGGCAGCCAGGGTGGTGCTGGGCTGGGCTGCCACTGGAGAGCTTTGGGAAGGGCTGCTGTGGGCAGGAGTCTATTCAGGAGGAAATTAATTTAGTCACGGAGCAGTCCCTTAGGCTGGGGCAGAAGGGTGAAAGTGGAAACAAAATAATCAAAAAGTAGAAATGTCCTGTTCCCCCAGCCCAGCTTTGGAGCCGTGGGAAAGGCAGCGATCCTGGGAGTGGGGAGAAGCAGGAGCAGAGTCACCCAGCCAGACATGGGCCTCCCTGCTGGCTCCCACTGCATGAACCCTCTGAAATGAGCAGCTGGGCCTTCACCAGGAGTGGAGGCTGAGGGGGCATCACCTGCTTGTGTTGGGCTCTGCAGATCTTGGGCAGTTTCTGTTGCATTGTTTTCCCAGGCAGGAGTGCTTTGAAGGCAGAGGGGATTTGGCCAGGCTGTGATACCTGTTCTGCCTGCTCAGAGCAGGTGCTGCTCTCTGCAGCCTTTCCCTCGAGGTCACCCGGTGAGCTGTCACTGTCACAGTGCTCTGCCTGGACTAGAGGGAGTCCCTGGCAGGCAGTGCCAGCTCAGGACATGGGGATGGGCTCAGCACCCCTGGAATGGATCTGAGGACACACAGGTGTCAGGGACTCTCAAGGCTGCTTCTCCAAGGGTGCTGTGTTTGCCGGCAGGAGTTAAAAATAAAAAAATCTTTTGATTGAAGAAGGGTCTGTTTTGGTTGAGAGCAGATATTCTGGAATTGGAACACCTGACACAAACAGAGGAATAGAAGATGAATCACAGTTACCTGTTGGGCAAGCCCAACACCAGGATCCCTGCCCAGAAGAAAGAATAATCTTGGTTCTGTCCTGCCTGACATCAGAGGAGCCAGAGAGCCTGAATTCAAAATGATTTGGACAAATTGGTGAGTTGGGTCCAAAACAATCACCTGGAATTAAATAAAGAAGAGAATGAATTACGAGCTTCGGGAAGGAGAAGGTAAACACATTACTGCAAATGGGAAGTAATTAGTGAGGCAGAAAAGTTTGTATAAATGTAGCTGGGCTTCATTTTTGCAGTGAAAGCTCACTGCTGTGGTTAATTATTTGGCCCCACAGGGGCCTGGATTGGGGGTTTCATTGCAGATACTCTGTGGGAGAGAAATGGGGGCTGTGTGGAAACACCCTCACCTCTGTGGGTGTTCCCAGACACTTCTGCTTTATCCTGAGGACTGCAGCCTCCTTCATATCACTTGGCTAAGATTTTGTTGTAGTGATGAGCACTGAACTTGATTCACTTTCTTTTATATACATATGCAAATAACTGTAGAATTTGCCTATGAAAATAGATTAAAACAGACTATACTCTGGTTTTCTTCTGGCTCTTCTGCCTTTGCCTAGTAATTTCAGATAGCTCTTGCTTTTTATATTTTGTTCAAATACAACAGTGCCTCACTTTACTGGACAGAAGCATCAGTGTGTGTGCAGGAGCTGCAGGCAGTGCTGTGCCTGGCATTAACTGGCTGATCCATACCTCTGCCTGTGGAGAGGTTTAGTTGATATCCCAGATCCCAGGAGGTGATGCTCAGTGTGTCACTTGGGTGTGCAGGTCCCACAGCACCTGTCAGTGCTGCAGGTGGGAATCCCAGTGCCTGGGTACAGCCTGGGGCTCTGCTTTGCTTTTCATCCCTTGCTGATGGTGATGAGAGTTCAGGGCACTGCAAAGAGCACTTGGAAGTTACACATAAATGTAATAATCCTCCCCAAAAGTGGTAAATTTATTGTATTATCTCCCAACAGCTTGAACCTAAAGCCTCCTCGTTAAAAACCACATGGATACATATTTCAACTTTATTATCCCAGCTTGTTACTCCCAGGGTCTGGGTAGGCTCCATTGGTTTTATGGGCTTTGAGGCCATAATGGGATGAAACAAGGAACATTTTAGCACAAAGTGTGTCCTTGGGAGCCCTGCACAGACCTGGCTCCTCGGGGAGGTGTCTGAGGAGAGCCTCTGTCACCTTTACTGAGCACAGGGCAGTGTGGCCTGTGTGCAGTGGGCAGGTGGGAGCAGGGAATTCCCTACAGAAACCACAGGCATCTGCCCTGTGAGGATCTGCCCCAGCCTGAGTGGGACTGTCTGCATGACAGGATCAGTCTGGATGATAGGATCAGCAGGATCCATGGCCTGCTCTACTCTAAATGGGTTTAAGCTCGTTGATTTGATCAGAGCCCTGCTGCTGTATCCCAGGGCTCACCCCGGGGCAGGAGGTGCATCCCAGTGTGCTCTGGGATGTATCTGCAGAGGCTCTGGGGCTTTCTTGTGGAGTGCCAGTGATGGAGGGGATGGAAATGTGTACTGGCTTAATGCCAGGAAATTCAGGCTCTTTTTCCAGGCTTTAGCTCCCAAAGCTGGATGAGCCTGACTCAGGTTCCAGTGCTGGTGTAGGCTGGAGGCCATGGGAGCAGAGGCCGATGGGTTTCAGTGAATTGGGGATTCAAAGGAAATGGTTTGAATCCCATAAACCTTTCAGGGACATGATGTGAGACACTGAGTAAGTTTAGTGTGTTCCCAGATAAACCAGGGGAAGAAAAAAAAGAAATTATCTTGATACATGCATGAACTCTTTCTGCTGTGGATGCTTTATGGAGCTCAGAACTGCAGCATCCGAGTTGATGCTCCCTTCTCTGTTTGTCTGTGACACAGGTCAGCTTCTCTGGCTCCTCTGCTCATCTCTGTGGTTTTAGTTTTACCAAAGTCAGGCTTCCTGCAGGCTGAGTGAGCACTAGGAAAAAATTCTAGGGTAAAGAAGAATTCCAGTGCAAGAGCAGCCAGGTAGCATATCCTGGCTCTCCAGGCTGCAGTGCTTGCTGTGGGCTGCAGCCATGCATGAGTCCATGGGTGGCTGCAGCTCCATCTGCAAAGCTGTGGCCTGGGCTTGACATTTTGCCAGACCTCTTCTGTCCTGGGGACCATAAAGTTGTGATTCCAGATAGCTATTGGAAAAACAGCTATTTCAGATCCAGCAGTAAACCCAAATGCAATTAAATTTAGCTTTATTTAGTGTTTGTGCTTTTGATTATCCCAAAGCATGTATTTTTAAAATAAAAATGTTTCCAGCTCTATGGCATCCCTGAACATTTAAAGCTGGAAGAAGTAGGGGATGACTCAGAAAACCCTTTGATTCTCACAGGCTTCTTTTCTTCAAAATCACGTGTGTTTGGGTTTCAGTTGTGGAGCAGCTGCAGCCTTGCCTGAGTAAGGGCTGAGGGGCCACCAGCATCTCTGGCTGTTGGGGGCCAATTCCCAGCCCCAGTGGGATCACCCAGGGAAGGGCACTGGGAGCTGGATGTTCTGTGGATGCTTTATGGAGCCAAATTCCAGCCCCCAGGCGTGTGATCCTCACTGAGCTGCTCCTGCACTCGGAGGGTGTGGCCCTGGGATCAGTGTGGCATTGGCATGGGGACAAACAGGGTCAGTCCTGGGACAGCTGAGCACCTGTGACTCGTTGCTGATACCAAATGCATTTCAGAGCTGCACACCACTCCTGGGGGTGCTCAGCTGCCATGTGTAGGGGCTGCCCAAGGGGCCTTGGGCTCTTTGCTGCTCTTTTCCAGCACTTCAGATCTGTTCTGGAAGGGAGCTGGGGTCTGTGCAGCCGTGAGTGACAACTCGTCAAAGGCCAGAGAGGAGCAGTGGCTGCCCTGCCTCACCTCAGGCACCATCTCACGGGTGCTGCTGCCACACCTGAGTCCCCAAGGACATCCCTCACTGCCTGCAACGTGCTCAAGGAACTGAGCAGAAGCCAAGGGTGAGCCTTTCCTTGCCTCTGCTGGAGCCAGGATTTCACCCCCAGTCACCTCCTCCCTCAGCTCTCCTAAAAGCAGCAGGACAACAACAACAACAAGCATTGCTCAGGGTGAGCTGTGCTGCACAGCGATTCCCACAGTTTTATTGCCTGAAGAAGGAATAACGTGAACCCTGGAGGGAAGAACGTGCCAAAGTATTTAACATTTCTACATCTTGCATGGAGCTAAAGCTTCCCAAAAGTCTTTAAAAATAGCTGCAGGGATGTTTGTTCAGGGCCTAAGGCTGGGCTGAGGAGGATTTGAGATATGACTTGAAGTGGGGACCAGAGGGTGGTGATGCTGGGGGACTTCAGAGCTCCTGGGCTAAGGGGTTAACTGAGGGGGTTCCATGCTCTGAGCATCCCACCTGCACTGCTGGGTTCTGGATCCCCTGTAGGGAACCTGAAAATGGGGACAACCTTTGAGCTGTGATGATGAGGTGGGGGCAAATGGTGTCACTCATAGCTACTGCTCCTTCTTTTATAGGAGTAACACTCTGAAATCTTCCTCCTGAAAGAGAAGGGAAGCTCTCGGTGGGTGTGTTAACTGCCAAGGGACCAACGCCGGAGCCTCCCCGTGGACGAGGCCGGGCTGGCATCCACGGGAGCCCTGGGCATCCTGCAGCTCCGGCAGGGCAGGGCTGTGCTGGGGGATGAACCCGCTGCGGGCTCCCACCCTCCCTTGTCTGCCCGGGAACGCGAGGCCGGGGGACTTTGGGCTACCGGGTGCGCTGGGGGCGCCCACCCATCACCGGAGCCCAGCTCCGCCGCTCCCCCTCGCGGCTCCGCTCCGGGGAACCGGGGCTGCCCGAGAGGGAGCGGGACTGCGAGGAAT
>VWYP01034545.1:12689-31120 GCA_013400435.1 Pycnonotus jocosus | reverse complement strand
GGGGACACCCGGCTGCAGCACAGGAACGCATCGGGGAGGCTCTGCCCGCTCTCTGCCCACTTTCTGCCCTCACCCTGCCCCAGGCTCGATGCGGGCCGGCGCTGGCCATGGAGAAGCTGTACCTGGCGGGGAGCAGCACCTGGACCATCAACAGCTCCCTGGGGAACGGCAGCCTCCGGCTGGAGAACCTGAGCGCCGGCAGGAACAGCACCGCCGACCCCCTGAAGAGGAACGAGGACATGGCCAAGGTGGAGGTGACAGTCCTGTGCCTCATCCTGTTCCTGGCCCTGACCGGCAACCTGTGCGTGCTCCTGGCCATCCACACCACCCGCCACAAGCACTCCCGCATGTACTTCTTCATGAAGCATCTGAGCATCGCTGACCTGGTCGTGGCCATCTTCCAGGTGCTGCCCCAGCTCATCTGGGACATCACCTTCAGGTTCTACGGGCCAGACTTCCTCTGCCGTTTGATCAAGTACTTGCAGGTAGTGGGGATGTTTGCTTCCACCTACATGCTCCTGCTGATGTCCCTGGACCGGTGCTTGGCCATCTGTCAGCCACTGAGGTCCCTGCACAGGAGAGCCGACCGGGTCTCTGTCCTCCTCACCTGGCTGCTGTGCCTGCTGGTCAGCATCCCTCAGATCCACATATTTTCTCTAAGGGATGTGGGGAATGGGGTTTATGACTGTTGGGCAGATTTCATCCAGCCCTGGGGACCGAAAGCCTACGTTACCTGGATCACCCTCATGGTCTATATCATCCCCGTGTTGATGCTGAGCATCTGCTATGGCTTAATCAGCTTCAAAATCTGGCAGAACGTGAAGCTGAAGACGGCTCACGGGCCCAGCACGGGGCTGGGCTCAGGCTCCCGCGGTGGGATGGTGTTTGCCAGGGTCAGCAGTACCAGGCTCATCTCTAAAGCCAAGATCCGCACAGTCAAAATGACCTTTATCATCGTCCTGGCCTTCATAGTGTGCTGGACTCCCTTCTTCTTCGTGCAGATGTGGTCTGTGTGGGACACCAACGCCCCGCAGGAAGGTACAGCTCCCCTCCCTCGCCCTGCTGGGCTTGGACAGCTCTGCTCAGTGCCCGGGGACAGCCAGGCAGAAACTGCTCCGGGCTGGGGTGGGCGGGAGGGAGACGGGAGAAAATCCTGAAGGCAGAGAGAGCCCCGGCTGCAGCAGTGGCTGAGCCGCAGCTTTCCCGGGTCAGGGATTACCGTAGCTCTGGCCAATTCCCGGCCACTGCGGCTCAGGGGTCGGGCGGTGCCGATGGTGGTGGCTGTCCCTGCCTGGTGGCTGTCCCTGCCTGGTGGCTGTCCCTGCCTGATGGCTGTCCCTGGGTGCTACTCTGGGGTCCTGGAGATTCACTTCCCACCCTGGGTGTGGGACACGCTGCGGGCTGTGTGGGAGCTCAGGAGAAAGCTGCACAGCCTGACTTCCTTTCCTTTCTTGTATCGTTTTTTCCACACTGACTCTTTGCTTTCTACTCTTGGCCTCCTCTCTCTCCTCCTGCCCCATCCACCCCAGGACTGTGCTGCTGTTATTTTATCTCTGACTGGAGGATGGTTCTTGTAGAAAACCCCTGATTTATGAGCAAAGCCTTTTCCTAAAGACATGGTGTCACAGATTTGCCCTTTTTTAATGTTTGGGCTGGCAGCTCCTGTCACCACTGAGGCTGCAGATGGAACAAAAAGTGTCACCCTCCCTGGTCTGACACGGCTGGAGCTGTGCAGGTCTGTGCTGTCCCCCAGCAGACAGGAGAACCACCTGGGACACCTTAAACAAAAACACTTCACGACTTTCTGAGGCAGGAGAAAGGGCAGAAAAGTGCATCCAGGGATGAGAGTGCCTTGGATGGACTGACCCAGGCTCAACAGAATGCCGAATGTGTGGGTGCCAAAGACCGAGGAGGGGCTGCTCCCTCCCGGCCCCCGCAGCCCTGCCATGGAACGGGGCTGTGCTCTGCTGGCACGGGGCAGCTTGCAGGGCACAGGGCAGGGCACAGGGCACGGCTGCTCAGCCCAGCTCTCTGCCCCTTCCAAGCCCTCTCCCACTGCACAGTGCCCTGTGGCAAACCCAGTGTCCCACAGCCCCTGTGCCTCTGTGCTCTGGGCTGGCCACAGAGACAGACATTGCTTTGCCTCTGCTGCTTCTCTCTGCTCCATTTATTTCAGGAGAAGTGGAATGTGGCTTATGCACCTCCCTGGGTGCTCCAGGGGTTTTCCACCTGATTCAGGCTGGTCAAAACTTCTAGTTCCTAGATGTGCTTTGGGGTGAAGCAGTGGCCCTCCCTCGCGCTGTGTTTTTATCCTGCACTCTTTGAGGGCTGCCCCTCCCTTCCCAGCACGGGAACCTCGGCAGCACCCAAACCTCTGCTGCTTTGCTGGCCCCTGACGAACAGGATTTGTGCATCCCAATCCTTCTGGCTGCCTGGGGAACCTTTCCCTTGCTCACCCTGTGCAGTAGGCTTTGCAGCACTTTTCCCTTTCCCTTTCCTTTTCCCTTTTCTTTTTCCCTTGTCCTGTTCTTTCCCTCTTTGCTTGAAGGTGTCGGGGATCTCCAGCCCCTCTGGCCTGTGCCACACTGTGTCCCCACTCCATCATGCTCCTGTCCCTGGCTGCCCGTGGCTGCGGCACAGGGTGGGAGCTCTGCCAGGGCTCCTGCTGGAGGCTTTCATGGCATGGGGAGAAAAACCCTGGGGTGGATACATGTGTTGGGAGACCCCAGCCCTTCCTGCAGGCTCTGCTCCTCCCTGCTGGCTGCCCAGAGGTGTGAGGGGGGCAGCACAGTCAGATCTCCCTGCAGAGCACACGGGCTTTGCCTGCAGCGCTCCCACAGCCCTGCCCTGATCCCTGATCCCTGATCCCTGATCCCAGATCCCTTCACCACGGCTCCGGTGCTGTGGGCAGGCAGCATGGAGGGCTGCAGGAGAGCTGTACCCCGTGTTGGGAAGGGCATGTGGCTGTTCCTCACCTCACAGCTGTGTGGGCATCACCATGGAAAGGGCAGAGGGGAAGGAGGGCAGGGGGTCCCTGGGTGCCAGCGGCAATGGGGACACGGCTGCACCCCAGTGAGCTGCACTGGGGGTGCCTGGCCAGGCAGCAGAGATCCACCTGAGGTGGCCACACACCCCAAAGCCTCTCTAAGGTGGGTTGGAGGTACACCTTATGATCCAGGTGCTGCTTTA
Organism: Pycnonotus jocosus; assembly: GCA_013400435.1. Lineage (NCBI taxonomy): Eukaryota > Metazoa > Chordata > Aves > Passeriformes > Pycnonotidae > Pycnonotus > Pycnonotus jocosus. The sequence goes on along the minus strand of VWYP01034545.1, from coordinate 27,931 downwards.
GGCACTGGGGACCCTCCACAGACCCCGGGGTGGAGCAGCTCCTGCTGCTCACACCTCATGGGGAACATCTGCAGGATCCTGAGCTGGGAGTCACAGCTGGCTCAGGGCACCTGTGAGAACAAGCAGGGCTGTGAAGCACCATGGCTGTTCTGGAGGTCCCTTCACCTCGGGGAAGCTGCCCTGGCACCTGGGCTGTGAGCAATGGCCCCAGTCAGTGCGTGGGAATTGGGGAGCCCCTCATCCCAGCCCATTCCTGTACTGGGTGTTTGCAGCAGAGCCCCCCAGCCCTGCTCGGGCACAGCCTGACCCTCTGCCCACTGCTGTGGGCACCCCCAGCAGCAGGGAGTGCCTGGGGACAGGGCCAGCCTTGAGGGACAGAGCTGGCTGCTCACAGCCCCCCCTCGGGGGTCTCTGGTGTTCCAGCAGGGAGGGCAGCAATCCACCCTCTGCACCTGCCCTGCAGTAGCTCCCTGAAATTCAATTTGCCTCCTGCGGACAGGGAAGAGCTGAGTCAGCCCTGGCTGGGTGATTTCGAGTGAGTAGAAACACTGTGATGAATTTCAGGTCTTGTGCCTGGGATTTGTAACCACTCGGCATGGAGCTGTTTTTCAGCATATGCTTGAAATTAAAAGTAGTTGGAGCAGACATCACAAGAGCAGGAATTATGCATCCATTGGCTAAAGGTGAATTTGGAAGTCAGCATTCATAGTAACATTTCTTCACTGGTCTGAAAACTGCCAGTGGATTTTTGCAGAGGCACGAAGGGGCCAGGAACAGCCAAACCAACTACGTTCAGAATCCTCAGTGCTGGCACGTCCTCTGGGAGCAGAGGGGCTGAGGAGATGAGCTGGGACCCAGGGAGCAGGATAAAGGCTCCATCTCCACCTGCAGCCCCTTCATGGAGGGGATGTCCTTGTCCTGGTGCCATGGCAGCTCTGTCTCCCGCTCCAGGGCAGGCGGCAGCGCCGGAGGGAGCGGGGAATGCGGCCCTTGCGGGGAAAATCCCAAACCCGCGGTGCTGGAAGTGAGCCCTGCCCTGCCCAGCTCCCGTTTCCCGGGGTGTTCGTGCTCAGCCTTGCCCGGGAGGGGGTGTCGGGCTCTCGGCAGCGGCCACCGCGCCCCGTGCCGTGCCCTGACACCGCCGTGCCTCTGTCCCGCAGCCTCCCCCTTCATCATCGCCATGCTCCTGGCCAGCCTCAACAGCTGCTGCAACCCCTGGATCTACATGCTCTACACCGGGCACCTCTTCCATGATCTGATGCGCCGCCTGCTCTGCTGCTCCACGCGCTACCTGAAGGCGCGGCCGGCGTGTGAGCTGAGCAAGAAGAGCAACTCGTCCTCCTTCGTGCTCAGCTGCAGGAGTACGAGCCAGAGGAGCTTCGTGCAGCCGCCCACGACGTGAGGCCGTGGCCACCGGGGCCGTGTGCCTCTGCTGTGCTGCCTCCAGAGCTTCCCTGCGGAAAGCTGGACCCGGACTAGGAGGGTGTACAAATAGGTGTATATATGGCTGTAAGCATGTACAGAGGGAGTTATTTAACTGAGACGGCACTGGGGGAGGAATTCTGTGCCCCAGTTTCAGTGATGCCTGGGATTAGAGAGCAGGAACCCGCTCCTGAGCCCCAAACCCTGACTGCAGTGGCTTGTGGATGCCACCAGGAGGGACAAACGATCCGGTGCTGCTGGGGCGGGTGCGGTGCATCCCTGTGGGATGGAAGGGGTTGCTGCAGCACGGGGAGATAGATGGGTGTCACCCTGGCACATGGCTGGGCACTGTCCCACCTCCACCTGCAGCAGAATCCTGCAGGGTGACAGAGCCTGGCACTGCGCCCTCAGCACAGGAGCACTCGCTTTGCTTGCAGCCTGTGGGGCAGAGGCAGCCCCGTCCCTCTGCAGCCCTGCAGCCCCGTCCCTCTGCAGCCCTGCAGCCCCTGCACCATGCCAGCCCTGCACTGTGCCAGCCCTGCTCCCCCTGCCTGGGCACAGCCAAGGGCACTCCTGGGGGCAGCAGGGACCAGCCTCGAAGGGGACAGCCCTGTAATGTCCCCCCGGGTGTCCCCAGCCCAGCGGTGCAGCCTGTGGCCACTGAGGCTGTGCAGACGGGAGCCCGGAGCGGGCAGGGCTGGCCCGGGGCTGCGGGCAGTGGTGCCTGGCCGGGTGTGCTGAGCAGCTCCTGCACGGGTGGGGGTGTGGGACCCGGGCTGGGCTCCCCGGGCTCTCACAGGGACCCTCCCGTGGTGTCCCCGAGGCCAGGCTGGGCTCGCTGCCGGTCCCACGGAGTCTCTCCCACCTCTCCAGCGCCATTCGCTTGCTCTGCAGCGCACAGGGCACGCTCCCGGCATGGATTTTAGCCTTAACAAATGCTGTAAATAAAGTTTTCTGGCTGTGTGTGGCGGAAGGCGGGAGGGAGGCGTGCGGGGAGCGCTGGGTGAGGGAATGAAGGGAAGGAGGCTGAAACAGCCCCAGAACCCCCCAGGCACCCGTGCTGCCCTCGGTGCTCCCTGCGCAGCGCTGCCCCGGCCCCGGGGGCTGCCCCCAGCGGCACACAGCGGACGGAATTTGGCCTTTCATCATGGGAATGAACATGAAAAATGCATTTACGTGTGTCCTTTGTTTCTTCACGGTCACCAGCAGGTCCGTTTGCACCTTTCCTGTCCTGACAGCCCTTTGGTTTTCCTGTGGGAGCTTTGCTGCCTGGTTGAAATCCTCAGGATGCCACAGAGCATTTTCCTCCCACGTTCACCTTCCTCCTTGAGGGTCACAAACTCCTGCCCAGAACAAGGAAGGAGCAGTGTGAGGGCCTGGTGCACCCTCCCCCTGCCAGGGAGGAACGGGAACAGGGCTGTGGATGTTACTGGGACAGATGCACGGGGAACAGAGGGAGCTTTGGGACATACTGGGATTGCCCTCCAGCCCTGGTTGCAGTTTCTGGTGGTGTCAGGGGGTCAGGCAGGGCTGTGCCCCATGCCTGGAGGTGCTGCAGCCGGGGGGTGCCATGGCTGAGCTCCTGCCCCGTCCCCAGGGAGAGCAGCTGCAGGGGTGTCCCAGGTGAATGCACTGCCAAAAAGCTGATTTCAGCAGGGTCAAAGGTGAAACAGAGCTGCTGACAGGTGAGTAGCATTTGCCCCAGGTGTTGGGAGCCCAGGGAGCACTGTGGTGGAGATGATATCATTTCAGGTTTTTTGGGTTCAGGCAGTGAACTACTAGAACAACAACAACAACAAATTAGAAGTAGTATAAACCCATTATACAATTGATTTTAATTATTTTTATTCCCACAAAAAAAGAAGTGTTTTTTGAGACTTTCCCCTGCTTCCCCTATAATTACCTAAATTTTTTCTTTTCTTTCTTTTTTTTTTTTTTTTTAATCACTCCATCCTTCTTGAGCCCTGATGTTGCAGGAGCTTGGGTACTGCATTGCTATGGAATAACAGCAGTACACAATCCCAAGCCCTTGGAAAAGCTCCAGTAGAAAACCTGGCTCTTTCTCATCCTTGGCATGGCACTAGAGGAGTCTTTGGCTCCAAGTCTTTGTTGGAAGCCAAGGGGAAGGCACACATGGAGACAATTGAGAACAGCCTCTGAACAACAAGACCTTCTGGGCCCTGGTTCAGCAAAGCACTTAAGGCTGGAGCCAAAAGAGCATTCAAGGGGCTCAAAGTGAAAGTGCAGCTGTGTGGAAGAGGGACTGACAAATTAATTGACAGTACAGAGGAGGAAACAGCTCTGAGCTGCACCTCTTGCACCTCTTGCCCCTCGCTCCTCTCTCTCTGGAGCTGGAGCAGCAGGGTCCTGGCAGAGGCTCCTTGCTCTGCCCTCCCCATCCATCGAGGCGATCCCGGGATGCTGAGTGTGAGTGTGCTGGCTGTGAGTCCCCTCTGCTGGGCAGAGCCTGGGGGGTCAGCGCGGTGCTGCCCCTCCCGCAGCCTCTCTGCTCCATCCCGGGACACAGGGCAGGGACACCCGGGCCGTGTGGGCTGCACTCCTTGCTGTGGTGGGGCTCCCCCGGCACCCACTGAACGCGTGTGCGCTGGAGGTTGTCCCTGAGAAAGGAACCTGAGCTTTGCTCAGAGCCCAGCTTGTCTCTCAGGTGAGGTTCCCAGAGGCTCCGTGCCCCCCCTGCCCTCCCGGAGCCGCAGCACTCGGGGCTGGCTCCACCTGGATCCTGCCCTGGATCCTCCCCGCGGCACTTCACGATGCTCCACAATTAAGGACATAATTGAGCATCCAAGTGCCACATGCGGGTTTGCAGCTGGCAGTGGCCCAGGATCAGCTCAGGCTCTCAGAGCAGACACAACTTGTCATGCGTTGGCCTGGCTCTCACAGCTGGGCTGAAATGCAAGTTTGCTTTAGCTATTCTATCCCTAAAAGTTTTGTGCAGTGGTTTCTTTTCTTTCTTCCCACCACAGCAATTGTTTGCCACAAACAATAACTCCTGGGAGGGAGTTTGTGTCAGTGCCAGCCCAGCCTGGAGGGCTGCAGGGGCGGGCAGGCTTTGGTCGGTGGCAGCAGCAGCTCTGCAGCCTCTCTGCTCGCCCGGCACCCGCGGGCTGTGCTCCAGGAGGGGCTGCCCTCCCTGCACAGGAACTCCCGGGGGGCACTGGGGTCTCTCTGGGCTCGCCCCTGAGCCAGGATGGGCTTCTCTTCTCTTGAGGCTCCTGCCTTTGGGATGGAATAAGGAGCAGCCTGGCCTGCTCCATGTGTAGGGAGCATCCCAAGAGCCAGCTCTGCTGTGGGTCCTGCCACCATGCACAGCTCCTGGGTCACAGGAGTGAGGTGTCCATGGGCATCTCCTCACTGGGCAGGGGTGTCCATGGGCAGCTCCTCACTGGGCAGGGGTGTCCATGGGCAGCTCCTCACTGGGCAGGGGTGTCTGTGTGCCCAGGGGCAGGGAGCCTGCTCTGAGGGGGTTGTGCCAGGGCTGCTGGAGCAGCTGCCAGGACCTAAATCTCCTTCCGGACAGCAACTCGGATGTTGGTGCAGATCTTGGAGAGCGCCTCGAAGAGCGGGTCACAGAAGGTGTGGATGCAGAGGGAGTAGATCCTGCTGACACACTGGATCTCGATCAGGTAGCTCTTGATGCAGGGCACCACCGCCCAGATGTGGCAGAAGGAGATGAGGGCAAAGAGGAAGCCCCAGAGCACGGCCAGGGGGATGCCCAGGGTGGCAGAGAGCAGCCTGTAGCACCAGTACTTGCTGACAGTGAAGGTGGTGTAGCTGGTTTTCCAGACCCCGTCAAAGCTGTACGTTCCCACGGGCTCGGCTATCACATCCTCAAACTCCACCTGGCAGGAGAGCAGGGACACAAGGGAGGTTTGGGGGTCAGCAAAGGCCCCGAGGCAAGGATGAGGGAGGGTCTGCACGAGGTGAGAGCAGATCCCCAATGGAGGGGCCTGGGGAGAGTGGGGGCAGTGCTGAGGATCCCCCAATTCCTGCTGCCCCGAGCAGGGACAAGCCCCTGCAGGGATGGGAGATGGCTCAGGGCTCCTGGCACAGCTGAGGCTCCAGCACTGGGGGGCCCAGTCCCACCCCATCCCCTGCTCTGGGGGATCAGGTGTGAGGCAGGGAGGAGCCCCTGGCACAGGAGCTGTGCGTGGGAGTGCTGCCTGCAGAGGCGCCCAGAGCCCATTCCTGCCCTTTTTTAGCATTCAGGGACGTGGCTGCCCACTCGGCACGAAGGTGTTTGTGCTAATAGAGATCCAGCAGCCCTCTGGATTTATGGATTATTTATTTATAACCACAGGATGAGGTGCTCAGTGCTGTCTGTCCACGTTCCTCCTGGGGAAGGGGGCTGTGGCTCAGCCCTGCCCCTGGCATTTGTGCAGGCACTGGGGGTGTCTCTGAGTGACACACGCTCCCCAAAACTCCGTGCAGAGATCCCCTCGGGGGGTAACTCACTTCCAGGGAATGTATAGGCTGAGCTATTTGTCTTGAAAAGCAGCCCGGCCCCCCTCTGGCAGCTGACGTGTCTGTGCTCATGTTAAATCACAATATCCATTCTGCTCTTGGAAGCACTTGGATCACAAAATCACTCTGTGTCATCTTTAATTTCCTGGAGTGAGCAGGAGGTGCTGAGGGAAGCATTGACAATGAGGAGACAGCAGCCCCGAGAGCTGGCCCTGAGGGGCCACCAGCAGCCCCTGGAAAGCCCAGGAGTGCTGGGGCTAGCCCGGGTTATTGCCCAGCTGCCTGATGAGCTCATCAGGGATCAATTAATGCAGGCAGCAGTGGGATATAAAAGCAGAGGCTCTGCCCCCTTTGCTCTTTCTGCTGCCATCACGCTGGGACAGGGGCTGGAGGAGCAGGGGAGGTTCAGGCTCGGGCTGAGCTGGATCCTGGCGCTGCCTGGAGGGGCCGGCACACGCAGGTACTGTTCCTTTACACAACCATCGAGGGGGGAAAGGCTCCCGAGGTCACCGTGGTGCCTGTGCTCGGGGGAGGTTTGTGGAGCTCAGCAGAACCTCTGTGGCCAGCGCCGCTCCTGTAACAGGATCCCAAATTCTGCGGGTTGCTTTGTGATGCTCGGGGTGTTTACCCAGGGCCAGGTGAGCCCTGGAGCACTCTGAGGAGCGCTGCCGTTCCCTGGTGCTGCTGGCTGCTCTCTGCTCCCCGTGCTGCCGTGCCCCGGGGTTTGGATGTGCCCCTGGCCCAGGCAGGGTGTGCTGTGCCCCTGGGTGTCCCTGGGTGTCCCTGGCCCAGGCAGGGTGTGCTGTGCCCCTGGGTGTCCCTGGGTGTCCCTTGGCCCAAGCAGGGTGTGCTGTGCCCCTGGGTGTTCCTGGGTGTCCCTGGCCCAGGCAGGGTGTGCTGTGCCCCTGGGTGTCCCTGGGTGTCCCTGGCCCAGGCAGGGTGTGCTGTGCCCCTGGCCTAGCCCGGCTCTGCCCCCTCCATCCCCAGCCCTATCTGCCGGGCTATTTTAGGATGCAGGAATGCTGAAGGCTCGCGGAGCTGCTGCAGCAGCAGCGTGGCCATGGCAGAGGGGGAGCCTGGAAGGGCTCTGCAGGATTTGGGGACCCTGGAGAGGGAAAAGGCAGCGATGTGCTGGGGGAGAGGGGCGGGTGGCAGGCTGTGCATGGCTGGGGTGGCACTGCCACTGTCACTGTCACCCAGGAGGAGCTGGTGGCAGGCTGTGCACGGCTGGGGTGGCACTGCCACTGTCACTGGCACCCAGGAGGAGCTGGTGGCAGGCTGTGCATGGCTGGGGTGGCACTGCCACTGTCACTGGCACCCAGGAGGAGCTGGTGGCAGGCTGTGCACGGCTGGGGTGGCACTGCCACTGTCACTGGCACCCAGGAGGAGCTGGTGTTGCTCCAGGCTGGGGAGCCCCAAAGCCCTGCCTGGCCCTGGGGTGAGCGGGCTGAGGGTCCTCTCCCGGTCCCTGCTGCCATGGCAGGGTGCTCCCCTGGCCTGGCACCTCTCTGAGCCCCGGGGCTGTGGGATGCTCGGGCAGGGAGGTTGGACTCGATGCTGAGGTGTCAGGCAGCTGTCACAGGCAGGTCTCACATCCATGGCTGTCACTGTCACAGCTCAGCCAGGGGAATTCAATTTGGCCACGCCGTGGCTGTGGCTGTGATGGTGTTTTAGTGCCCAAATTGAGGTTTGTGTTTTCAGCAGTGCTGTCAAGGTCACAGCTCGTTATAAATCCTGTGTGGGCAGCTCTGTGCCTGCTGTCCTTTCTGCTGTGGCAGTCACAAACACAGGTTGAACAAACCCCTTCCACCTGCTCCTGCTCTCCTTGCTGGAATGATCTTTGGCTATCAGAGACTAATTTTGTTTGCAGTTCTAAGGGAGTCTAGAGGAAGCCCAAGAGCTGGAGTGGGAATTCCTCTTGGTCAGAAAGGGAGGGAGGGAGCTGGGGGCTGCTGCACCCCTGGGCTCCCTGGGGGGAACAATCTGCCACCAACATGACAACACTCATCAAACAATCCAGTGCTGAGACTGTGCTGATTGAAGGCCAGCAGCCTTTCTACAGCACCCCTTTAAACTGGTTATATTTAATTTCTGTGTTATTTTTGGCTGCTGGCTTGCTGGTACAAAGGAAGGCGGCTCCATAAATTTTCAAGCCACAATGAAGCTGTAGAGCCCATTCAAAGCACGGGAAATCTGGCATTAATGGGAGGCAGGCATGCTCCCAGCCAGTGTCTGGGTGCCTGGGGACAGCAGGGCTGTCACCTCCCCCAGCCCTGGGGTGGCACCTCTGGGGCACATGGCCAGCACCAGCAGCACTGGCTGTGTCCAGCCAAACACACCCCAAGGTCTGCAGCCCAGTGTGGTGCCAGTGGTGCTCCTGCAGCACAGAGGGGGACAGCCCTACCTTCACCACGTCCTCGTTGATGTGCTTGGGGTCTCTGTTGACCAGGTCGATCTCCTTGGTGTGCTGGTCCTTGATGATGATCCTCTCCTCCAGCTGGCTCCTCTCCTCTGCCATGGCTGTGGGGCTGTGCCTGTGCTGGGACCAGGGCAGGCCAAGGGGAGCCTCTGGCCCCGCCTGCAGCAGCTGCCCTGTGCCCCTGGCACTGCTCCAGGCTAAAATTAATGTCCTGGCTCCTGAGGCCGCCCTCGAGTGTCCCTTAAAGGGGCTTTTCTGGGGCCAGCCCCTGTGCTGTCACCTCAGGGGGATGGCATGTGTGTGGGTGGCTGCTGGCCTTTGAGCTGGGGTGGGCGTGCAGCCCCCAGCCCAGCTGTGCCCGTGGGATTTCACCCTTGTGTGGAGGAAACAATGCCCAAATCGGGGCAAAAGTCCTCAAAAGTTTGAAAGAAATTGTTGTTTGTGAATCTGTAAATGGAGCAGCTTGGGGAGACAGGAATCACATCTGTGAGTGTCACCCAGAGAAGCCCCATGGCCCTGGGGTGGCCAGGGCTCCTCAGGGTCCCTTCAGAGCCCCCAGGCTCTGGCTCCTGGTGCCAGCCTGCATTCCACAGGGTCCAGAGTTTCCAGCCACAGAAACTCGGGGAAATCCAAGACCAACCCACAGAACCACAGTGGTGGAAATGTCTCCTCCAGGGATACTCAGTATATTAATGAAGATTTATTTAATTTGGGCTGTACTTTGCTAATCCTCCTCAGTGTCTCCTGTGAGCTCTTGCCTATAATGATTTGTAGATTTGTTTAAGAGTGACGCTTTTGTGAGAAAAGCACTTCACAAAACAGGGCTGGAGAGGGGTGTTGAGTCCCTAGGGATGGGTGGGGCAGGGGAGGTGTGTGTGTGTGGGGGTGTGTGTGTGTCCCCTCAGGGACTGGCAGCTCCCTGAGGAGCCTGGAGGTGCCCACACGAGGGCTGAGCATGGCAGTGCCACTGCAGGGGAGGGATTTGAAGGCAAGGGGCTCTGCTGCCTTCCAGAGACATCAGTGCCTGGCCAGGGCTGTTCTTACCAAACCCTCGTGTCCCTGGAGCCGTCAGCAGGGCACTGAGCCGTGGTGGTGCCCTGGGTGTGACACTGGGGGAATGCAGGTGTCAGAGAGCTCTGACTGCTCTGTGGGGAGAGAACGGGCACAGCTGGGCTGGGAAAGCACCTGAACCGCCAGGAGCCTGCAGAGACACACCAGGCACCTGTGGAGAGGGGCAGACTGGGCAGGGCTGTGAGTGGGGCTGTGAGTGTAAATCTGGCAGGTGGTTTCTGGAGAGCAGTGCCCACCAGTGCCCCTGTTCTGGGCAAGAGTGGCACCAGTTCCACATCCCTGTGTGTCCCTCTGCTGCTCCACAGGAGCTGGAGGATCCCAATCTCGGCAGTGCTGGAAGCCAAACCCTTCCACACTCTGAGATTTTGGGTGGCACCAGCTCCAGGGCCAGCCCTGCTCGCTCAGGGCTGGATCCTGTGTCAGCACGATCTGTGCAGGGTTTTTGGGGAAAATCAGCTGCTTTGGCTGTCTGGAGGTGTGGGCACAGCCCTGCTGCTGTGGGCACAGCGAGGCTGGGAGCCAGCCCCGGGCAGTGCCACCTCGGGCATTTCCCCGCTGCTTTTCCTTGGCCAGCCCCACCTGGGAGGCTCTGCCAGGTGTGTCCCCAGCGGTGTCCCCAGCGGTGTCCCCAGGTGTGCTGCGGGACACCCCGCCCTGCCCTCCTGCCGGTGCCATTGCCGGTGCCATTGCCGGTGCCATTGCCGGTACCATCAGTCCCCGCTGTCCCTGCGCTGTCCCCGGGCTGGTGGCTCCGGTGTCCCGGTGTGGGAGCCGGGCATGAGCAGCCAGGCAGGGCCGTGCGGGTGCTGAGTGCCTGCGGCAGCCGGGGCAGGCAGGGATATTCTGTTGCCCTGGGCAGGCTATAAATAAACGCATTTCCCGGTACTTTCAGGCTGTCAGTGGGACACCGTGTCGAGGGGACAGTCACACACACACAGGGCAGGGGACAGCTGCTGGGTGCTGCTCTGGTCCATCTGGGACAGGTCTGCCCCAAAATGGGTTCCATGGAGGGTTTTTTTCGCTGAAATCCAATCCTTTGGTTGTGAGAACCTTTGTTAGGAAGTGGTGCCGCGTTTCCCTGTGCGATCCCCGCTGCTGCACCCTGAGCAGCCCGGGGGGGAGAGCTGCTTTTGGGAACAGACTGTCAGCACCTGAGCAGGCTGCAGGACTGGCACTGCTGTGGACATGGAAACCTTCTAGAAGTCAGATAAATAACCTGCAGCTAAGACTCAGCAAGGAAAATAGATTTATTTCTCTTGAGCAGAGAAGAATAAAGCAGAAATAAAGCTCACTGAGATCAAAGCTCCTGTGAAAATGAACAGAGCAGAGCTGCAGTGAAGGAATAGTAAAGGAGGAGGAATTGGGAGTGTGGCTCTCCCTTTGTTAGCACCAGTGAGGAATCCAGCCTTGCTGGAGCTGCTTGTGCCAGAGCCCTTGGGCACCCTCCTGGCCCTGCCAGGGGCACGGGGCTCTCGTGTTTAGGAGGTGCCTCAGCCCTCCAGGACTGATGACACAGAGGATGCTGAGGCTGTGATGTGTTGGCATCAGCTCTGCAGAGGCAGTGGGAATCGTGGCTGGCAAATGTGAGTTTGAGCAGAAGCTCTGTCATGTTTAATATCAATTAAAATTAAATTTCACAGAGGAAGTACAGAAGAAGGGTAATTTATCATTCAAGTTGTTGTCCTAGTTTGTTTCTATACAAGGAGCCTTGCCCTTTAAAAGACAGAGAAAGTCTATGAATATCAGATTGGTGCCCCTGTGACACACAACCACCAACCTCTGCATCCTGGTGTGCTGGGAGTGCTGGGAGAGGAGCTGGGGGTGCTCTGCTGGGCTGGGGGCTGCTGGGGGCTGCTCCTCCTCAGCACCAAATCCCCCCGTGGCACTGCCCAACCCTCTGGGACAGCAGAGTGGGCTTTGTGTGCCCCTGGCCAGGGGGAGAGGTGTGTGTGAGGCAGTGGAGAGCAGAGCAGTGCCTGGGTGCTCAGGAGGAGGAGAAGTGGCGCTGTCCCCCCGTGGGCGCTGTCCCCCCGTGGGCGCTGTCCCCCCGTGGGCGCTGTCCCCCCGTGGGCGCTGTCCCCCCGTGGGTGCTGTCCCCATGGGCACTGCCCCATGGCTGAGGTGCACAGAGGGGTTTGTCATTCCTTGTCTGTGGCACAGCCAGGAGGCTCCAAATGCCTGCACATCAAATCCTCTGGAGCCCTGGAGCAGGATGGATCCCATAATAACCCAGCACTGAGCAGGCTCCTATTTCCAGCACTGGGAGCTTTGCCTGTGGGAGTTTCAGCTGCTCTTCCCCACCCTGCTCTGGCTCTGACCTATTGTGGTTCTCTCCTCTGTCTAAAAGCTGAGTTCTGGGCTGGACCCAGGCTCCAGGGTGGCTGCTGCCCCTCTCCCCTTTCCAAAACAGCAACTGTGGGGCTGGGGCCGCTGCCAGGCTGTTCCTGTGCCACTGCAGCCTGGGCTGGGGCTCCCTGGGGGCACCGTTGGCCCTAACATGGCAAGGGGGGTGCTTTCACCCAGAGGCAGAAGCTGACAGCTTTGTGAGCCCCAAATATCCCAGCTTAGCACGCTGACAGCTGCTGGGAGCCAGGGCTGCAGAGCCTGGCAAATATAGCAACATGAAGAGAGCCTCCTGTCCATCCCAGGAACGCTTCGTGTGGCAGTGTGTGTGATGATGTGGGGCTGGAAAAGCTGCTCTGGTGAGGAACACGAGCCCCAGCAGGCTGCCCAAAGCCCAGTGGCTGTTCCCTGTTCCCCTGGGCTGGGGAGGGCTGAGAGGGCAGCTCAGCATCCCCAGGGAATTCTGCAGAGCCCAGAGAAGGTTTGGCCAGGGCAGGCAGGCACAGCCCCAGGGCTCTGCCCAATTCCCTGGGGATGCTGAGCTCTTCCCCCCTTTCTGTCCAGAGGCCATTCCCTCTCCCAACAATGACCAACACCAAGAGGAAGCTTTACCTCTACTTTTTCTTTTTCCCTTCTAGACTTTATTTATTGAGAGCAAACAAACCACGTGTCTTGGGCAAATATTATGACATTTCATTATTCACACTCGGTGTGATAAGTGAGCTGGTTTAGGGGCTGTGGTTGATGATTTATTTGGTTTGGATGTGGATATAAATCCAGTCTGTGGAGGAAGTAGTACTGTAACTCTGTAGGAATGCGGATGCTCTCGTGTCCACTGGAGCATAGCCAGTGCCCAGAACCTAATTTGTGGTGTTTTAATGCAAACAGGGCACACAAACCCATCTGTAATGTTGTAGGGACCAGGTGATTTCAGCAGTGTCCAAGAGGATCTGAGTAGTGGAAGGTGCACATTGGCTTATTGGATGGAGAAGGGAAATTCCATTTAAAATAAACATTTATTTAGTGTATAAAATTATTGATTGCTCTGCTCAGGATAAAAGGGAGAAATAGAATAAATACTCTTTATTTTGTTCCATTGCCTTTATCCTGCAGACAGGCTTTGGGGGTTTCAGCTGGCACTGTCCACATTCATGCAATAAACATCCCTGACAGGGGGTGCCAGGCACAGGAGGCTGCACTGGAGCTGTCAGGGGTGGTGACAGTGACAATCCCATTCCCACTGTGCCCTCCTTGTCCCTCTGCTCTCAGGGGAGAGCCTGCCTGTGCACAGCCCTCCTGGAGCTGTCCTTGCATGGTGGGATCAGGGTGTGTGTGCCCAGCCTGACACAGCTCCTCCTGTGCCCTATGTCTGTGCCTGAGGTGCAATTCTGGCCCAGAGCTTCCTGGGCTTTCTGGGATGGATGTAACTGTTCTGCATGGTCAGCTGTGTGCTAGGAGGAAAAAACCCAAAAAAACCCAGTTTAGCTGCAAGGCAAGCTGCTGAGGGCTGGAAAAACCAACAGGTTCTGGTGCCCCTTTGAGCACACAAGGTCCAAACCTCGGGAGGGGCTGGTGCTGCTGTGGGTAAAGCTGCCCAGTGACCCCAGGCCCTTGGCTGAGCTGGAAGCCTGTTCCAGGTCTGGGCTGGGGCTCTCCAGGAGTTAACACTGAACCATTTGTATTTTTATGGTGTTGCTGACTGGGACTATTTATGGCAGAACTAAAGGAATTAATATTCATAACTTGCCCTGACTGTGCCATATAAATCAGGAGTGGCTGTCACAGCAGACCCTGTCACAGCCAGTGCCTCAGATGTGGCTGGACAGTCTTGGTGCACAAATTAAAGCTTTTGGAAAGGCCTCTGCTGCTGCCTTGAGCACTGAGGGCCAGGCAGTGAGGCTGCAGGGACAGTGCCTTCAGTGCCCCTGGTGATGGAGGTGATCCTCATCCCCTGGGCAGGTATTGATGGGCAGGAGATTTGGGGCTCTCCAGTGCACACCTGCAGCTACTGAGCCTTCCAGGCTCCCAGAGGGGTTTTGCAGGCTGGTGCCAGCTCTGCAGGGTGTGCTGGGATGCAGGCAGGAGGGGAGGTGGCACTGGGGCAGCCCAGCACTGGCACAGCTGGGAATTGTCACCAAAGCCTGCCTGAGCCCCTCCCGAGGGAGTGCCAGCAGCAGGGAATGGTGAGTTCAACCAGCCTGCCCCCAGTGATGAGGAGGGGCCTGAAGCCCTCCTGTGTTTGTTGATTTGGAGCCTTTTCCTGGAAAAAGCCAAATTCATTTGTCCTCAGGACATGGTGGCTATAAGCAAAGGGCAATATTTTCCAACATTCTTTTCCCAGAGGCATATAAATACACGTGAATATTCCGTGTGCTCATGCCTGGTTTGACACGTTCTGGGCTGCAAATGCTCTTCCCCCGCTGAACCTGGGCAATCAAAACCCCAGAATGGCATTTTCCACTCGATTTTCCCCAGTGATAGTGTGTGAATGCTTTGAGGATGGATGCAGGGAGATGAGGGGGGGCTTTGTTTGCACATCTGTCAGGAGTTCCAGGTTTGCTGTAGCTCCTGGGCAGCTTGAGGGGGCTCTGCCCCATGGCCAGGTCTCTGCTGAGCGTCCTCTGCTCCCTGGGTTTGCACTCTGTGTGGTCCCACCCTGCCAGCCCATCTCTGGCTGTTTGTGACCCCGCTGCTGCTGGGGATGGTCTCACACAACCCCGGGGCTCTGGGCAGTTCCCGGTCTCTGCTTTGGGGACCCACATCACCCATTTTGCAGGTGGTTCCAGTCTCTTTTTTTAGGGAACCTTTAAAGTAGGTGAAAGGAAAGTTTCATGGAGGTGACTGGAGAGCAGACCTGCCCCCAGGAGCTTTGAGTGAAAAATGCGATCAACACGCCAGCCTTGAATATTTGATCAGTCTGGAATTATTTAACTACAGTTTTGATTTGGATCAATAGAGTATGGAAGGCTGTAGGAGCTGGGATGTGGATTCTGCTGCTGCTGGAATAGGCAGCAGAGGCGGGGAGATGCTGCCAGGGCTGTTCTGCTGTCTCACAGCTCCATCTAGTGAGGGCTGCCCGAGAGGGAGCCTCATCCTCATCCTCCTCGGGAACCACCTCGGCCCCAGCACCTCCTCCCTTGCCTGGCTCCCGCTTTCCTGGGGGAAGGCTGGATCTGCCTCCTGAAGGGATCAGCCCAAGGCTGCAGTGTTTTCCTCTGGGCTGGCACGGGAGGTTTTTCCCGGAGCTGCCAGCGGAGCCCTCTGCCCGCCGGGGCTGGATGGGAGGATGGAGAGGTGTCCACGGCCCCGGGGAATGGATGGGATGGGATGGGATGGGATGGGATGGGATGGGCTGCACCTGCCCCTGAAGGGTGGATGGAGAGGTGTCCATGGCCCCAGGGATGGGATAGGATGGGATGGGCTGCCCCTGAAGGGGGGAGGGAGAGGTGGCGGTGTCCATGGCCCCTGGGAGGGGAGGGATGCACCTGAAGGGGGGATGGAGAGG
>VWYP01034545.1:0-12234 GCA_013400435.1 Pycnonotus jocosus | reverse complement strand
CCTGAAGGGTGGATGGAGAGGTGTCCATGGCCCCAGGGAATGGACGGGATGGGCTGCACCTGAAGGATGTGTGTGTGTGTGTGTGTATGGGTGTGTGTGGGGGCTGTAAAAGGGGAGGAAGCGATTCCCTGAGCGCAGCAATCCCAGCCCCTGTCCCCTCTGCAGCGGTTTGTGCTGAAGCACAGGTGAGCACACAGCTGACCCTGCTGGGGATGGTCCTTTTGGAGCCCCGGGACCCCGCAGGCACTGCTGGCAAATGTCGGCTTTTGTCCCCTCTCCCTGCAGCAGGATGTAAAGGAATTCCATGGGTCTGGGATCGCGGGAGCCAACACAAGTGCCCGTGGTGGCAGGAGCCGAGCCAGGGCAGAGCAGCGCTGGCCCTGAGCAGCCACGGGGAATGGGGGGGCACCAGGAGAGACCTGAACAGGCAGGAGCTCGTTATTCTTTAGCAGTGCTTTGTGGAGTGTGCAAGTGTGGGATCAGACCAGGGCAGGGCACAGCATCCCCTGGGCTGCAGAGGCACTGCCAGGGGTCCCCTCACCCCTCACCTGCCCTGTCAGGTGCCACTCGTGCTGCTCCTGTGTCACTTTGCCACTTTGGGGGTATCTCCTGGGGTTTCTCCTGCTGAACCCCTCTCTCACACCAGCACCTGACCCCTGTGGGGCCAGAGCTTGGCAATATCCCGATATTCCAGCTCCAAATGCCAGAGCACATGTTTGTGTTAAACTCACTGCACTGTTATTGGCAGTTCTGGATTTCTGGGGGAAGTTTCTGCTCCATGTGCCTGCTCTGCCAGAGTTATTTTTACTCATTAGATCAAGCAGTTATTGGTGCACTTTTATGTTTATTGCTTCTTTCCTTCATGGTTTAATGATAAGAAAAGATAACTCTGGCCCTGGCTTGAAGCACTGCTGTTCTGCTTGGACTAATAATTGTATTTTAATGGCTCCAGATAAAGGATTAGCACTTGGTTCTGGCAAAGATCTGCTTTTACTGCTTGAAATAGTCTGGATTGTGCATTTTATATGGGCAAGTGCCATTAAAAATTATTTGTACCCACCCAAAGGTACAAACCCCAACTATTTGTACTCCTGGAATAAATCATCAGGAAGTGCAGTGATAGGACAAGGCGTAATGGGCTCAAACTGAAAGAGGGGAAATTTAGGTTAGGCATTAGAGAGAGATTGTTCCCAGTCTGTGATTGCACAGTAAAGGCAGCTCAGAGCAGTCAGGGGGGCAGCTGGGCCCTCCTGGGGGTCTGGACAGGCTTTGGCAGGGCCCTGTCCCTTTGGGTGGGGTGCACTGAGATGGAAAGATAAAAGATCGCTGTCACTGGGCAGATTGCAGTGCCCATGGCTGCAGCAGTGTCAGGACGTGCCTGGAGGTCTGTCACATGAGGGCTGCTGGGGTGTTGAGAGGGGCCAATTCAGCCAATTTCACGCTCAAAGTGCCTCTCCTGTATCTGTAAATATTATTTTAGTGAGCTCTCCATCTGTGGTCAGCCCAGCCTTGGGCTTCCGAGCACCCAGAAGGGCCAGGTCAGGCTGTTTTTAGTGCTGTGGTGGATGAGAAGGTGTTTGGGAAAAACCTTTGTTTGGGAAAAGCCTTTGTTTGTTTTCAGCTGTTTGCAGGGTGGGGGTCAGTGGGGAGGGGACCTCTGGCGAAGGAAAGGGCTCGGCAGAGGGGACAGGGAGAGGGTGACAGTCCCCTGTGCTGAGGGTCCTGCCCCACTGCTGTGGGGTCAGCAGCACCGGGGCCAGCACGTTTGGAACAACGTGAGCCTGGATAGCCCAGAGGCTTGTCCTAGCTGTTGTATCATAAATCCTTTGTTTTTATTGCACAACTGGATGGATTTCAGGTGTCACCACGGTTCGGGTGTCACAATGGGCCGGTTCCTCCTGGCCCAGGGGGAGCTGCGGGAGGGTGCGAGCTCGCCCCAAGCAGCAAAGCCATGAGATTGCCGGGGAAAGGGATGAAAGGAGCAACTGTCCCTGCTCTGGTGACAATGATGGCCTGATGGGCAGGGACTCAGCTCTGAGCAGGAGCAGCTCCTGCTTTGTTCGGACAGCAGCAGCAGCTCCTGACCACCCGCGCTAATCCCCGAACCCCCCTCTTTAATGCTGCTGAGCAGAACACACTGTCCTATTCCACACAATCGAGACTTGCCTTTGCTCTTGGTTTTGGGAGTTTTTGGTGGCTTTTTCCAGTGAAAGGGAAAAAAATCGGAGCAGCGTTACCAGGATCCAACGGGTCCTTTTGTACAGCTTTGTTTTCCCTTGTATCCCGCTATTCACACGCACTTAAGGGTGTGAACACTCCTAAGCACTCACGGTTTCGAGCTCTTTAGTGCCATTCTCGGCAGTTTTTAACTGTTCACGCATTTCAGAGCACAGAAATAGAAAAAAGGCCCTTTCCGAACGTGTCTCCAGCGAAACAGGAGCGGCAGCAGCGAGCCCTGGCACTGCCACGCGGATGCTGACGAGCCCCTGCTATTTTTGTGCCGTTGTGCTTCTTGACTGAGCTATTCATGAAGTGTGTTTTCGAGTAATATGTTTAAAATAACCCTTTGCAGAGCCAAACCCTCACCAAGCGCAGTCGGTGTTTGTGGGAGGGGAGGAAGGGGCTGTGGAGCATCATCCCCTGCAGCTCAAAGCAGGCTCCCTCTGTCTGTGAACTCATCCTGAACTGGGGCACTGTGCCCACCCCGTGAGGATGATGCTCCTGCGTGCTCTGGGCATCACTGACATGCTGAATCCATCTTGCTGATTTACTGCTCACTGGGGAGTTCCTGCAGAGCTTCTCACTCACCACCCCGTGGGGACCTGTGGCCCATCAGCTCAGGAACAGCCTCTCCTGCACGAGGGGTGGGACATTTCCAGTGAAGTGTTTGGGGTTGATTTTCATAGGAAGAAATAATGGAGCGATTAATTTTGCTGCCCATGCTGTCAGAAGAAAAGCCCAATAAATCAGAGGGTGGATGACAGCCTGAGCCTCTCCCTGTGCCATCAGACCAATGCTGTGGCCAGGCTGGCGTTTTCTGGCTCCTCTCTGTGCTCTTTTCTTGCCTGGATGGAGTTTTTTAATCTGCTGCAATATGAAGGTCACTTTCATAGGCTGAATAACATCAAGGGGTTTGGACATGGGAGGACTGATTGTTCCCAGTGGTTATTTTTAGAGTGGTACCTGAGGAAACAAACAGCCCATGTCCCACGAGCAGAATGAAAATAAGTTGGAAACTTTAAGGCTGGGGCTTTGAGATTGGAGACCCGGCTGGGGCTCCGGGTGTGTCCATCCACCGGGGCTGCTCCGGGAGGTGCTGCAGGATCAGGGCTGGTGGCCCAGCTCGCCTTCGGGGCTGCAGGGCTGGTGCTGACCGTGCCGTGCCGGGCTGTGCTGCAGGGCTGGTGCTGACCGTGCCGTGCCGGGCTGTGCTGCAGGGCTGGTGCTCACCGTGCCGGGCCGGGCTGTGCTGCAGGGCTGGTGCTCACCGTGCCGTGCCGGGCTGTGCTGCAGGGCTGGTGCTGACCGTGCCGTGCCGGGCTGTGCTGCAGGGCTCTGCCGCCCGCACAGGGGGTCAGTGTTGCTCCACGCCAGCCAGGGGCTGTGCAGGGACAGCGAACGCCATCCTCTGTTGGGATGGTGGCCCTGTCCTCTGCCGGGATGGTGGCCCTGTCCCCTGTCGGGGTGATGGCCCTGTCCCCTGTTGGGATGGTGGCCCTGTCCCCTGTCTGGGCTCTGCAGGCTCGGTCCTGCCGTGGGGCCTCCTTGGTCTCTGGTGTTTTGTTGGAACAGGGGGGACCCGGACCCGCAGCCGGGACGGGCCCTGGTGCCTTCTGTGCCCTGGGATGGCCGGGTGACCATGAGGGGCAGAGGGGACAGAGGGGAGCGCAGAGGGGTCAGAGGGGAGGGCAGAGAGGGGAATGCAGAGGGGACAGAGGGGAGTGCAGGCACCGATCCCAGCCCTGGGAGCTGCCCTGGGCACAGGTGGGTCCGTGCTGTGGGCACTGCCCCGGGGAATTTGCTGGAACGCTGCTGGGATGGGCTGGAGCAGCTGGGGGTGTCTGGGGCTCACCAGGACTGGCCCGAGCTGCTGCAGCCGAGCCCTCCCGCAGCTGGGAGCAACACCTGCCTGGGGTTACCCTGCCTGCCAGCCCTGCTGGCATTTCCACAGGAGCAGGAGCCTCCAGGGACTCGTGGGGAGCCAGGACAGCTTCGTGTGGCACGGGTGAGCAGCTCTGGGGGCTGAGTTCCAGCACAGCCCTGGCACAGCCGGGGTGAGCCCTGGAGCAGCCCCCCAGGCTGATGGGGAGCCCCAGCTCCTTGGGATGGTGATGGGCACCTCACCGCAGTTCTCGTTTTCTGTTTTTTCCCTCATGATGAGCCAGGTGAAATAGTCAGAGATCTCTTCTTTCTGTTGCTTTTTTCCTCTGTAAGTTTGAGGACAATCCTTGCCACGGCCTTAACCAGAAGCAGTGCTGGATAATCTTTCTTTTTTCAAAGGAAATTCCTTTTCCGACATTAGCAGAACATTTGTTTGTGTGACAGTTCCCATTTAGCTTTTGACAAGCTTGGTAGCCGGTCAATTTATTTTACTTTTTAAAGTGAAATAATTAATAAAGGAAAAAAATTACTTTCTTTTGCCAGCCCTACAGAGACATTTGCCTTTGTGAAATAGTTTTTATTTATGACTCCTTTAATGATTGTGCAGCACAATTTTATGGCTTTGGATTGTGTCCGTTAGGAGCAGGATTTTAGCACTGAATTTCCATGCAGGATGTGTGTGTGTGGATAATGCAAGGCAGGCCAGATCCACGGGCAGCTCCGCGCAGGAATCACCTCCTGCTGTCGGGAATGTCCCCTCTGTGCCACAGCCCCGGGGCAGGTCGGGGAGGAGCTGGGAGCGGTCCTCTTCCTCTGAGCTCGGGGGTTCTCCTGCTCTCGGTACGAGCCTTGTGCAGCCGCGGGTTCCACCGGGCTCCTTCCCCTGCATCTCCAACCCCCCGGGCTCTCTCCCGTTCCCGGCTGAGGCTCCCGGCTCCCGCACAGACCCTGCCCAGGCAGCAGAAACACCTCAGCCCGTGTGCCCCCGCCAGCCCCCGGGTCACGGTGTGAGAGAGCAGAACCATCCTGTGCAGCTGGGAACGAGGAGAGATCCCGGGCAGGGAGGGCAGCAGCGGGGACAGAGCCCTGCGGAGGGATGGATGGATGGATGGATGGATGGGGGCAGAGCTGGAGCCCTGAGCCCTGCCTGGGCACGGGGGGCTGAGGCAGGGCAGGGGGGACTGGGGTCGGGCACGGGGGGCTGAGGCCGGGCAGGACGGATCCGTCGGGCTGGCAGCTGCAGCCACCGGAGCCGCTCCT
This sequence comes from Pycnonotus jocosus, assembly GCA_013400435.1. Taxonomy (NCBI): domain Eukaryota; kingdom Metazoa; phylum Chordata; class Aves; order Passeriformes; family Pycnonotidae; genus Pycnonotus; species Pycnonotus jocosus. Next base: position 6,873 of record VWYP01034545.1, on the reverse strand, counting down.
CGGAGGTTTCACGGTCAGAGCAGCCGGGAGAATTATTATCACCCTCTGTTTTATCCAAACAATGATCCTTAAGGGAGGGAAAAAAAAAAAAGAAAGAGAAGGGACCGTTCTAAACCTGCTTTGTTTATGCGGCCCCATTAAGTTTGGACTAACAGAGATGGTATCGCGTAACCGAGGCAGTGGCTGTAAAGCAAGAATCCGCCGGGGCTGCTGATGGCTTGAAGAGCCTCCGTGAATCAGCTGTGAACTGCTGCTGGTCCCTGCTGCCCTCGGGATGCTCCTGCCTCTGCTCTAGCACGGGCAGCGCCTCTGCAGGGCGGCCTGGCCCTCCTGCCCTGGGGAACGGGATTGTCCTCCCTCGGATGGACACAGGATTCTCTGACTATTCCCGCATTCACAGATGGCTTTGAGGCTGCCGTTGGTGATTTGTTTTCCCAGCCGATCCCCCAGGCCAGGGGGTGATGATTGATGGTGGATGTGCCCCCACTCTTCCCCGGATTTGTCTCCCCAGCCACAGATCCAGGGAATCACCGCGGACCCCCCGAGCCCTGAGGGTGCCCTGTGCCTCTGGAAAGGGAACAGAACACCTCCCCCGTGCCAGGAGTTAACAGGAGGCTCTGCAATCGTGGAGATCCCCGTGGAGATCTCATTTCGGGATATTTATGCAAGAGTCATCTGTTACAAGGTTATTAAGACACGAATGTGGGAGTGCACATAAATTAGGCAGGACTGGCTGTTGTCTTTGGAAATTAGGGAGCATTTGAACACACTGGGGCATTGGGAAAGAGCCTGGAGGCAGTTTCAGAGGTTTGAATAAACCTTTCCGATTTAGCAGAAGCAGCTGCTGGGGAAGGTGCCGGTGGATCCTGTTGGGGCACAGGGTACCAGAGGTGGTTTTTAATGCAGCCTGGCCCCATGGGGGCTGCTGGTGAGTTTTCCTCCCCCAGGCCAGGCTTTGGGGGTTGGGTTGGGGCACGGTGCAGTGTTCCTCTGGTGCTCAGTTGCTGGCTGGGGTTGAGCTGTGACCCTGAGCTGTCCTGGACACCAGCACCAACCTCTCCCTGCAGCACAGAGCCTGCCTGGGGCACTGCTGCATCCTCTGGACAGGGATGGGCATCCTTTGGGACTTGGAGCTTTGCATTTATTCCGAGTATTGCCCGGCTCTTGTCCCAATGTGCTGGGAACAGGTGTAATAAATGTGTTTGTGCCAGACGAGCAGGCTGTCTCTGAGTTTGGGGTTGTTTCTTGCAGGTTTTCCCCACCGTCGTCTTTTGGAACCTGAGATCCCCCTGGTGTCACAGAGCAGCCTGGCAGCTCCTCCTGCACCCTGCAGCAGGTGAGGGGGTCTCCTGCTGCCCACTCTGCCCCGGGGCTCGTTAGTCAGCCTGGGTAAATACAGTAAGATGTCGAGAACAGTCAATAATTTTTTTTTTTTTTTAATTTGGACTTTAGATCTTTGGCAAATGAAAAAGAAATCTCAATTACCAAGTGAAATAGCAGCGAAATAATTTTTTAGAAATGTATTGAAAGATGAAGGTGACTGGGGTTATTTTTGTTCCTTTTGCATTTTCAGAGCCCAGGCAGACATTATTTATTACCACTATTTTTACCATAGTGGTTAATTTTGAATAAACATTCGGATTCTACTCCATCTGATTCTCGCTGGAGTGTTGCAGTCTGTGTTGCTGCTGCTGTTATAAATGTGATTGCAGATGCAGGAGCTCCTGGAACACACTGTCCTCACACACAGGAAAGAGAAGGTTTCACAGGAAAAATGCCAGTAAATCAAAACACCAAAATAAGCTCCAAGTGTGCTGGTTTGATTTTCTGTGGTCTGTCAAAAGCAATTCTTTGGCAGATTTCTGGCTTTCTCTGACCTGCAGGCTCCAAGGTCCCCCTGTTGGTCCTGGGGGCAGCCGCTGAGCCCCCCTGTCCCTGCCCAGCCCTGGGTGAGCTCCTGCCCACCCCAGCTGCCTCCCTGAGCATTCTCACCCTCCCTTCAGAGCTGCCTGGAGATCTCCTGATTGACCATCAGCAGCTTTTGGACAGAGCTGGGGCTTGGTTCTCTCCTTCTTCCTTTGGCAAACCCTCGGGTTCCAAGCTTGGAGAGTCCAGAGCACCAAAGAGGTGAGGGCAGTTTTCCTAAACAGCAAAAGGTGCCCCTGCAAATGTTCCTTCCCACATATTCCCAGATTTATGGATGGAGCTGTGAGTGTGCTCACAGACAGGATTGCAGCTGGCCTCAGGGGCTGGCACCCCTTTGGGAGTTCAACCTTCAAACCTTTTGTCTTCTTGAAGGGTTCAAGGGGCAGCACCTGAGCTCCTCCTGCACCTGGGCATCAAACCCTGAGGGACACCTGAGCCACAGGTGTGACCTGGACACCCGAGAGGCAGAACCGGTGAGGAGAGGAGAGGAGAGGGATGGAGGAGGATCCGAGGGCCAGGCTGGGGGGGAGAAGGGAGATAAGGGATGGGGGATGGGGAGAAGAGAGATAAGGGATCAAGGGTGGAGAGAAGAGAGATAAGGGATGGGGGGTGTTCACCCCAGGGATGATGTGGGCATTGGGGCAGCAGTGTGGCCAGGCTGAATCCCAGGCTCCTGTCGTGTCCCCCAGTGCCCAGGCCAGCAGGGAAGGGTGGCTCAGCCATTCCACAGGCACAGGGACCCCTCCCCTGTGCAGGGCTGGACCTGAGGCTGTGGGAGGGTCCCTGTTGGGCCATTTGGGGTGACCACACAACCCTGGCAGGGCACAGAGCAAAAATGGGGAGTTTTTCCCTGAGCCACCAACAGCGAGGGCCCAGACAGTTTGGACAAGCTGTCAAAGCTCTCCAAACAGCCTAAATAATCACCAGGCCACATCCCTGCTGGCCCCAGCAGTTGCCAGTGGTTGTTCTGAAACAAATACAAACCCAGTTTCTCTCACAGAGTCATTCTTGAAGCACGAGATGAACTCCATCCTCTCCACTGCTGCTGCCAAGGGCCAAGCAGTGACCCCTCAAAGAGCCCCCCGAGCCTGCCTGGGGCTGTTCTGGGCCATCCCTGGGCTGTCCTGGCAGGAACCAGCCCGGTTTGCTCTGCTGCTCAACACCCTCCTGTTCCAGCTCAGCGAGAGGCTGTGGCCACCTGGGCACAGGTAAGTGGGGTGTGACCCCTCCCCACAGCCCCTCCCTGCCAGGGGAATGAGCCCCCTGTGATGGAGGCACCCAGTGGTGCAGAGAGGGGCTGGCACCCAGAGCCCTGTGTCCCCTCCCTGTGCCAGCTCTGGGGTGGGAGTCTGGCTGCTCCTGGCAGGTTTGAATAGAACCTCGACTATATTTAGATGAAAAATAAATACATTCTTGGCTTGCACACACTTCTGATGGCTGATGAATGAGCAGGACCTCTTTCACAGGGATCTCTGACGTTCCTGGAGCTCTGCTGGGTGCAGGGCTCTGCCAGCTGTGCTGGTGTGCTCAGTGCAGGGCTCAGTGCCCTGGCTCTGTTCACAGCTGCACTCTGGGTTTATTCTTGGTGCTGCCTGGGAGTGAGGGGAGGAACCTGGGGCTGCTGACATCCTCAGCTGTGTGTGTGTGAGGGCACAGGGAGCCTGCCTGGGCTGGAATGTCACAGATGCTCCCTGGGGACACTCCCTGAGTGTGTCCCATTCCATGATGGGATGCTCTGGGCCTTCCTGAATTTCTCTTTCTGGATCTGCTGCCCAGGAATTCCCCCAGCGTGGTCCTGGGCACAGCCAGCCCGTGTGTCTGCACAGCTGCCAGGGGTGCAGGTGCCACCGAGGCAGCTGCAGCACAGCTGTGCCTTGGATTAAATTGGCTAAAATTAAATTTTTCCAGTCCTCCAGAGTCTGAGCAACCCCTTGGAGAGGCCCCATCTGTGCCTGAAGGAGCAAATCCTGCTGGGTGAGCCCAAATCTTCCCTCACTGCCCCCTGGACCTGGGTCTTGGGGGGTTTATAAATCAAGTTCAATCTTTGGACACTCAATTCAGTTCCATCCAATAAATATGAAACTCTGGCAGTGCCCACGTGCCTGCTGGGTGTCAGGGGAGTGCAGCACCACAGAGGGGAGGTGAGCACATTCCCAGGGGTTTGGCTGGGCTCCCCCTGTGGAATCCTGGTGCAGCTCCATCCTTCCCCAGGCTGCTGAGCACAACAGGACACCCCAAACACGCAGGAGGGATGGAGCCTGCACAGAGCCCAGCAGCTCCCAGCAGCTCCTGCCCCAGCCCCGGAGCTGCTGTAGGGTCTGCACTGCTCCCCCCTTCTGCAGCACCATCCCTTCCTCCCTGTGCTTGGCTTCAAGCCCCTTTAACATCACATTTCTTCTGTTGCCCAGAACAGGTTCATTGCTCTGTGCTGAAAAGCCAAAGTCACGCTGAAGGAACTCCCCAAAGAAGAGTTTCCTCCCAGGAAAAAGGTTCTCATGGCATGGATGTGTCCATCTCTGCAGCACTGGGATCCTTCCCACGCTGCCCTCGGGCCCTGCAGCCTGTGGGGAGGGAGGGGCTCTCCCTGAGGCTGATGTTCTCTCATCTCCTCTGGAGGAAGGAGCTCTCTCTGAGGCTGATGTTCTCTCATCCTCCTGGAGGAAGGAGCTCTCACTGAGGCTGATGTTCTCTCATCTCCTCTGGAGGAAGGAGCTCTCCCTGAGGCTGATGTTCTCTCATCTCCTGGAGGAAGGAGCTCTCCCTGAGGCTGATGTTCTCTCATCTCCTCTGGAGGAAGGAGCTCTCCCTGAGGCTGATGTTCTCTCATCCTCCTGGCTCCTGGAGGGATTCTCCAGCAGTGGGACTGGCGGGCTCTGGGCTCTCACCGTGGTAACATCACCCCTGTGTTCAGTGCTGGCTGCTCATCAGCCCAGCTCCCATTTTTGGACAGATCTCCCCTAAATTGCTGCCTTATTTGGCCTTTCCCTCGGTGATGCTGCTGACCTCACCCAGCAGGCTCAGGGCCATCACCCCAGAGGAGTGATGTCAGAAATTCACAGCCCAACTCATCTCCCTTTGGCTGAAACCCTGCCATAAAAAACTTCTGTGCCAAGAGCTAAAATTATTATTAGAAATAAAAACACTTATTTTGGAAAATCAGGTGAGGGGATATTTCTGGGTTAGGGGTATTTCCTGAGTGAATAAAGACAAACAAAACAAACCTCCCATTTCAATGGTTCTGCAGAAATACCCCAATTTATTTTGCCACATTTAGGAATGAATCAGAGTCACTCTGGTACCAGCAGTGGTGCTGCTGTGTCTGGGGATGGCTCAGGAATGTTGAGTTTTGGATGTCCCTTGGCTGGACCAGGACAGGACCTACCTTCTCCAGGGTAAGCTGCTCTCAGAACCAATTCATAATGAGAACTAATTTAGAATTGTATATATTATTTTTATTTCTAGTTTTCTATAGTATTTATGTGGAAAACTATAACAAACCTCTCTATTTCAAGCAGGACTCATGAAGCAGCAGCAAGAACTGTGCTCATCCCTTTGGTAACTCCCTGGAGGTTGGAGTTCCCTTGACTTCTTTCATCTATTTTTGACATGGAACCACTCAGATGGTGAAGACATCAGCTGGCCACACTTGTCCTGTGCTATCAAACAAGGAAATTATTCTTCCATGTGGGAAGGGAAGGAAAAAAGGCTCTAAAAGTGACTGCAAGGGTACAATAATTGTTTGAGCACTAAGAACACATGAAATAAATTGAATTTCATTTTAGGAAAATCTAGGGAGGCTCAGAGACAAATCTGAGACCATGTGAGAGTTGCAGCTAATTGAAGTGTCTCAATGTGGTTTTTCCCAACCATTTGGCATTTGTTTTCCCAGAACTGGCATCTCTGTGACTGGGGCTCACACACATCACTGTGAATTTGATACTCCCACACCAGCTGGGGTTCCACAGCTGCATGCAGTGCCAGGATCTGTGCATTGCTGTCAGCCTTTCATTTGCACAGGGCTTTTCTCTCCCCTCCCAGCTCTCATTTCCAGTGGAATGAGAATCCTGAGGTGACTCTGAGGTCAGGAATGCCAAGGTGCCCCAGGCTGAGGGTGCTCCCTGTGCAGCTGTGATTGCTCAGCCAGATGTTCCATCAGGGCTCAGGGAATTCCGCTGCAGCCCCGAGTGAATGCTCAGGGATGATCTTGGCTCTGCACAGGGACACAACGAGCTGAAGGAGACACAGCCCAGGGAATAAAGGTCTCTCAGAAAAGAGAGCCATTAATGCCTTGCCAAGGCCTTCCCCTGAGACTGGGAATAAATAAATTTCCTGGGATTGCCAGTGCTTGCAGAGCTGCCCTGTGAGTGAGAGGGAAGCCCCTTTCCCTTCTGGGTGTGCAGCTCTGGATCCACTCAGGCAACAAAGGTCATTTTTCAAATCCAAGCAAAACTTGTTGCAGCAATTTTTCTTTTCTGGTGATTTTACAGGGACTAAACATATCCTGGAAGCCTCCAAATTAATAACAAGTGACCTTTATTAAATAATCTTGAAAAACTGACTGTGCCTAATGTTGGGGGGTTTTCACAAAGTTCCTGGGCTTTGGGATGGACCTTCCTGCAGCTGCAACACCACAGGGGGGTGACAGGCAGCTTTGCTGCTGCCACTGTGGCAGGGGAGAGGAGGGATCCTGGAATCACAGAACGGTTTTGGTTGGAAAGGACCTTAAAGCTCATCTTGGTGTGGAGTTTTATCCTCTTTTCTCAGAGGAAAAGAGCCAGGCAGCTCCCTGTGCTTCCTGCAGCCCCTGCTTATGCCACAAACACAAATCCAACATTTTGTTCCTCCACCTGTAACTCCTCAGCACTTCCAGCAGCTGCAGGGGCTGCGTGTGGGATGGACACAGAGAAGAATTACAAAAGAAAGACCTCATAAAATCAAACCTATTAA